>JAVSCE010002637.1:0-91110 GCA_032199065.1 Smutsia gigantea
AGATTCTGTGGGAATGCTCTAGGTGGCGCTATTGCCCCACTATTCCACAGCTGTGACTGTGCCGCTCCGCAGGGCCCTTTATCGCTCTGGCAGGGGTGGGAACGAATAGGAGGCTGTTGATCTCAGTGAGAAGTGTTAAGTATGGCCACGCTTCCTCAGTCGCCAGCTAAGGCGTCTGAAACTCCCCAGGACTCCCAGCCTGCTGGGCTGAGTGTGCTGGGGCGATCCGGCTCCTCCGCTGGGCTCCTGTCTCTTTAAGACCGTTGAAGAAAGCGCGCACTTTTTTTTTTTCCTTCCCGAGAGCCAGCTGCAAGCACCCTGGCGCGTTCCCCGCTCAGATCCTCCCCCTCTGTCTCTCCAATCTCCGCTGCACTGCGCAATGTCGGTCAGTGCTCCCCGCGCAGATCACCGGGGCTGGCTACTTCGCGGGGTGTGCTTCCACTCCCTCCCGGCTCTGAATCCTCTCCTCCCGCTGGTGCGCTGGGGTGGGGGAGGGCTCGGGTCCCGCCGGGTCGCGGCTCCATATCTTACCTGCCTCTTGGTGTGCCGAGTCCTCTCCGGTGTAGCTGCACTCTGTGCACTTTCTGTGTATTCTCGTCTCTCTTTTAGGAATAGATGTATTTTCTGTGTTTTCATAGATAAATATAATGTTGGGAGGAGATTTCTGCCGCCCTGCTCACACCGCCATCTTCCCGGAAGTCCCATAGTTTCGTTTTTTAAAAAAACTATAATGGGTGTTGAATTTTGTTTAATGCTTTATGTGAATCATATGGTAGTTGATTTATTTTATTTTTATTTATTGTGGGGTTTTTTGGTGTTCTGGGTTCTTGAGGCAATGTTAAAATTTGTTAGTGTATTCTGATGTGAGTGCTCTAATAGCATGGTTTTTTCATTTTTAAACTACACATACTGTTTTCAAATAGGCATAGACTGTGTCCCAAGCAGTCTTATCTTTTGAACTATCTCCCACCTGCTCCTGTTTTCCTTTCATCATGTGAAGTTTTTCCTTAGGAAAGTAGTAACTGGTTTTAAATATTACATATTATAAAAGTAACCATTGGAGAACTGTTCTTTAGATTGAGTACAGAAGCACTATATTTGTGCCTTTTTTTTTTTAATTTTAATATATATTGGTATTTGGAGCACAAATATGAAGGTGCCATAGTATGGCTTGACATTGTTACCTCCTTAAATACTCATGTGTCATTGTCGAAATAGTAATTGGAGAACCTTGCATGTATTATGTGGTCCTTTGGGCATGGGTGTGTGTGTATGGGTACACAAACTTGTATTCACTTGGTCTTGTGTGCAGTATGTTAAAAAAAGTAAATTTCTGAAAATAGGACTCAGTTAAATGTTGAAAGTTTAGGTTCGTTGAAATATTTTGTTTAAATGTGCTTTATTTTGATGGACAATTGGTTGACAGTGGAAATTATAATTTTCAAAAATGTTACCAATTTACTGCATGACAAAATGTAAAAACAGTGCCTTCTTAGGACATCAATTTTTGAATTAAGTTTTAAAATATTAACAAAATTCTCTTAAAAATTTATGAACATTATTGGCTTATTCTTAAATTAGAACTAAGTTAGAGCTTAAGTTTACAAAAGTAAAATTACTAATTTATTTACCCATTTAAGTTTTGTGCATAAATTTAAAATCTGAGTAGATTTCTTTATAAAAAGGTGGATCATAGATGCTGCCCAGTCTTATTAATATAAAACACTAGGCACTTTGGTAAATTCTCTTGTTAAAATCGAACTCAATAAGTTTTTTTCAGCCAGGCATACTTAAAGAGGTGAATTATTCTGAGTTGGATGTTCATGCTCTTTGATGGGTAAAAGAAAAATATTCAGTGTATTCTTGCAAAATAAAATGGGTGGGTGGGTTTTAGTGTTTTCAGATTATAAAGACAGCACTTTGAGCACACAGAGTATTTTGCAAACCTCTTTTATATAGATATGAGCTCTACTTTAAGTGTTCATGGAATGATGTCAGTTTTAGGTCCAGTTGAATGAATATTGAGAGCCTACCATATGCAAGACTTCCTCTTCACTAGGAATAAAATCACCACACTGTGTCTTCTATTTGCAGTATATGGACTTTATGTTTGAAAGGAATTCTTATATTTAAATCTTTCTGTTGTTAGAATATCATTGTATACTGTAACCAGTTAATTTTGCATTCGGTTTTCTAGAGTGAAGTTATAACTTAAGTGAGTCCCATTTTTGAAAATAAAATTCTGCTAAAATTATTTTAAAAATTAGTTCTGGGGGAATTGATTTTTCAAGATTCAAATGTGTAAAGACTTATATTGAACTTTTCAGCCTCATTTTTAATCAGCTGATGTTAATGATGAGATACATACTTTTTGTATCTTGTTGCTGAAAATATTTTTTGCATTTCAGCACGTTGAGTTAAAATAAAGTTGTTACTACTTATTCAGAAAAAAATAAAATAAAATAAATTAACCCAGCAGAAAAAGTATTAGATAGTATTAAGAGCTAGGAGGTTGGTCGAAAAGCATTCTGAGATTGGGGGACGACTTTGGGGATACCTTTTCTGAGAAGTGATACTGGAGCTGAATTCTGGATGACAGGAAGGAGCAGCCATTGGAAGTCTGGAAGAGGAATCCTCCCAGGCAAAGGGAGTAGTACCACAAAGGAGGTAGTGGCGTGAGAATGAGCCTGGTGTGTTCCAGAAACAGCTCTGAGGCCCATGTGGCTGGAGCAGAGCCCGCAAGGAGGAAATTGGTAGGAAACGATATGGGAGAGAGAGCCAGAGGGCCCCAAGGATCAGGGACCAGACTGCAGCTTTTATTCTAAGTGCAATAGGAAGCCATCAGTGGCCCTTCCAAACGATGTGATCAGATTTAGCACTGCAAAGGCTCCTGGGGCTGCAGGGGCCAGGAGTGGGGTGGGACGCCAGGGAGGAGGCTGTTGCCATTGCCAGTGAGACTTGGTGGCAGCAGAAACTCCTCGACCCAGGGCCTTCCACTGGGGCAAGGCCAAGGCCAGATCAGTCCCCAGCTGAGGCTCCAGATGGACCAAGCAGCAAAGGCATGGCTTCTGGGCAGATGGATCAGACAGGAAGTCTTAAGTAGAGCAGCACAGCCCTTTGAGGGAAGTTCTGACTGGCTTTACATCAGGCGTCCGGCTGATCTGTGGTACCAAACACTGAATGGAGCCATATTTCAGCAGCAAGGAACAGAAAACCCCAAATGAAAACAAGACTGAAGTTTCTACTCTCCTGTAAAGCCCAGAATTAATATGGAGGCCCCAGCAGTAGGGATTCCGGGTCCTGTGTCAGGGCTCCTTACCACTGGGCAGGGCAATCCTTCCTCATGTGGTCCTGTCCTGTACTTTTCAGGACACTGAATGTCCATAGCTTTCCGGCATCAGTGTGAGTAGCAGTGCCCAGTCATTATGAAGGTCAGAACATCCCCACAGGGTTCCAGGGGTGTGGGAGAGGTGGGCAGTTCATGCCACCTCCAGTTGAAAGCCACTGTATTTTCTTTCACCTTGCATGGCCTCCATTTCCAAGTTCACTTCATCATCCAAAATAGCTGCTTGAGCTCCAGCTCTTATGTCCACATTCAAACCAGTAGGAAGGAGAAAAGAGGAGAGAGGCACCCCTTCTCTTTCGGGACACCTCCTGGAACTTAGGTGCACCCTGTACACTTCCTACATCCCCCAGGCCCAAACCAGCGCCATATGGGCATACTTAGCTACACAGGAAGGGGCGGGGTGAGGATCATTTCAGGCAGCATATACCCCCTCAAATTGACCAGTGCTGTCACTGAGAAAGGAGGAGAGGCTGTCAGCTGCATGAGGGCACGGGCTGTGTCTATCTTGTTCCAGTGCCTTGCACACAGCAGACACTTAATTAGTGTATGTTGAGCGGATGCATGTGTGGATGTGGGGAGCGTGGGGATCTACTACCCGCCAGGCATTGCCCAAAACAATGGTCAGGATCCAGAAGGAGCACAGTTCACTTTAGAAGACTGCCACAGGCGGCTGTAGCACAGAGACACGTGCTCTGGTATTGTGGAGCCGTTAAGGACCCTGTTGTGGGCATCAGACCTGAGTCCAAGTGTGGCTCCACCACTTAGTAGCTGTGTGGCTTCAGGCAGGCAACTCAGCCTCTCTGAGCGTGCACCTGCTCATCAGATGAAGAGGGGTCATACCAGTACCAAACCAGTGGGGCTTTTTTTTTTAAGTCATTTAAGCTTGGCCAGCGCGTCGCGGAACTCGATGAGGCCCTGTGCGGGCAGCGCGATGGTCTGGCCGCTCTGCAGGCCTCCGGGTCCGGGGCCGCCGCGTGCGTCAGCGTTTGGCGAATGCGCAGAAAGCGGCCGCGCTGCTTCTCCTTGAGGTCCAGGTAGTACTTGCGATTCTTGCGCACTAGAAACTCGCTCTTGAGCGCGCCGCGGCCCGCCGCCCTCCTTGGCTCCCGTCGCCGCCGCTACCTGCTCAGGGCTGCCGGGGCCCAGTTGCGCATAGTGCTCGATAAAGTCGCCCAGCGAGTAGCGGAACTCGTCAGCCACGGCCATGGACAGCGTGAGGCGGCTCTTGGACCCGCCCGCGCCCACCTCGGTGATCTTGAGGAAGCGGCCTTTGGCGTTCTGCTTCACATCCAGGTAGAAGTGCTTGTTCTGGATGTCCAGCCGCTTCGACGCCAGCTCCTGCGTCTCCTGCTCGCCACCGGCGCCGCAGGACGCGGGCTGGAAGCCGCCGGGCCCGCCGCCGCCGCGCTTACTGCCGCTGTCCGCCATCTTCTCGGCCACCACCTCTGCCTCACCCAGGGCGCCGCCGCTGCCCGCCCGCCGCGCTCGCTGCCCGCCCGTCCTCTGCCCTGCGGCTAGCTCTCAGGGTACGCCAGCTTCGGCCGCCGGCCCTCATGCACTCCAGCTGCTCATCGCGGGCCTCAGCTGCTGGCCCCCACCGCCCCCGCGCCCCACCCCGCGGTGCCAATTTTAAATAACTTTAAGACATTGCATTTTCCACTTATAATATACAATGCTTATAAAGTGCAATGTTATTTCCTTTCCCTGTTTACATAATTCAAGTATCAAGAAGGCCCAGTTAACTTTAGCAGCTCAACTTAAAAACTGCCATTTAAATCTACAAATTTGGGTCCTTCAATGTTTTATGTGGAACAATGCTAAATTCTACTCAGGTTGGTTTAATCAACCTCTTCAATGGTAGGCCCAGAGGAGGCACCTCCAGATGGAGGAGCTCCACCCCCAGGGAAGCCCCCAGGCATTCCTCCTGGCATGCCCCCTGCACTCTGGTACAGCTTGATAATGATGGGGTTGCAGACTTTTTCCAACTCTTTCTATTGATGTTCAAATTCTTCCTTCTCTGCAGTCTGGTTCTTATCAAGCCAGTTGATAATTTCATTACACTTGTCAAGAATTTTCTGCTTGTCCTCATCATTGATCTTCCCTTGAAGTTTTTCATCTTCAACTGTTGCTTTCATGTTGAATGCATAGGATTCAAGTGAATTCTTGGAAGACACCTTGTCCCGCTGCTTCTCATCTTCAGCTTTGTATTTCTCAGTTTCCTGGACCATGCGCTCAATGTCTTCATTGCTCAAATGCCCTTTGTCGTTCGTGATAGTAATCTTGTTCTCCTTTCCTGTACTCTTATCAACAGCAGAGACATTGAGGATACCATTGGCATCAATGTCAAAAGTGACTTCAATCTGAGGAACACCATGGGGGGCAGGTGGTATGCCTGTGAGTTCGAACTTGCCAAGCAGGTTGTTGTCCTTGGTCATGGCACGCTCACCTTCATAAACCTGAATGAGCACACCAGGCTGATTGTCAGAGTAGGTAGTGAAGGTTTGTGTCTGCTTGGTAGGAATGGTTGTATTGCGCTTGATGAGGACTGTCATGACCCCACCAGTGGTTTCAATGCCAAGGGAAAGAGGAGTGACATCCAACAGCAGCAAATCTTGAACATTTTCAGATTTGTCTCCAGACAGAATGGCAGCCTGGACACCTGCACCATAAGCAACAGCCTCATCAGGGTTGATGCTCTTATTCAGTTCTTTTCCATTGAAAAAGTCCTGTAGAAGTTTCTGAATCTTGGGGATACGGGTAGAACCACCCACTAGAACAATATCATGGATCTGGGACTTGTCTAGCTTAGCATCCCGGAGGGCTTTTTCTACAGGGTCCAAGGTGCCATGGAATAGGTCAGCATTGAGTTCTTCAAACCTGGCATGGGTAATGGAGTTATAGAAATCAATTCCTTCATAGAGTGAGTCAATCTCAATACTGGCCTGTGTACTGGAAGAGAGCGTGTGCTTAGCCCGCTCACAAGCAGTACGGAGATGACGGACAGCCCTCTTGTTCTCACTGATGTCCTTCTTATGCTTGCGCTTGAACTCGGCAATGAAATGGTTGACCATTCGGTTGTCAAAATCTTCTCCACCTAAGTGGGTGTCTCTAGCTGTAGATTTGACCTCAAAGATTCCATCTTCAATAGTGAGGATGGACACATCAAAAGTGCCACCTCCTAAGTCAAAGATAAGTACGTTCCTTTCAGCTCCAAACTTTTTATCTAAGCCATAAGCAATAGCAGCAGCAGTTGGCTCATTGATGATCCTGAGTACATTGAGACCAGCAATAGTTCCAGCATCTTTGGTTGCCTGATGCTGAGAGTCATTGAAGTAAGCAGGTACAGTGACAACAGCATTGGTAACAGTCTTCCCTAGATAAGCTTCTGCAATTTCCTTCATCTTTGTCAAAACCATAGACGACACCTCCTCTGGATAGAAACTTTTTGTCTCTCCCTTGTATTCGACTTGGACCTTGGGCCTGCCTGCATCATTCACGACCATGAAGGGCCAAAGCTTCATATCAGACTGGACAACAGCATCATCAAATCTGCGTCCTATCAGATGCTTGGCATCAAAAACCGTGTTAGTGGGGTTCATTGCAACTTGATTCTTTGCAGCATCACCGATCAATCGTTCGGTATCAGTAAAGGCGACATAACTTGGGGTGGTTTGGTTTCCCTGATCATTGGCAATTATTTCCACTTTCCCGTGCTGGAAGACACCCACACAAGAGTAGGTGGTGCCAAGATCAATGCCAATGGCAGGTCCCTTAGACATAGTTGTTGAAGTATAAGCATGGCTCGGAAGAGAAACTTTTTTTTATGTTGCATCATGTAATTTCAGTTAATATACTAAGTGGGATTAGTGTATTAGATAATATACTAAATTAAGGGGGAGTAATTATAACTATTTTGTATTCATAAAGTTAAAATAATACCAATCTTTGACAATAGAGAATAAATCACTGTAGGAATGTATCACCAATATAATAAAGAAATATTATGAATATCTTTATGCAAAAATCTGACAACTTAGATGAAATGGACAGGCATAAATTACAAAAGCTGTCTCAATTTCCCATCAAGGGGTGGCTCCATTCAGCTTCATCAGCCCTTGAATCTGGGTTGACCACATGATTCACTAGGCCACTGAGACTTTAATAAAAGTGGTAAAGACAGATGCTTGAGAAATGTTGCATGTGGAGACTGTTTTGTTGTGGTTGAATATGGAAATCTTAAACCACCAGGTGAATAACTTACAGCCTGCTGGAGGAAAGGAAGACAGGTAGAGGGAAACCAATACACTCAGGTCAACAGTTTGCCAACTGCTGTTATGTGAGTGAGGACATCTTAAATTATCCAGCTTCATGACTGAGCAGCTGACAACAGCTACGTAAGAGGGTGCAACAGGACGGAGGCAAGGTCATCTACATTATAAAACCGCCCAACTAAATGCAGAATTATGAGAATTTAAATGCCTGTTATTTTAAACCACTAAGTTTTGAGGTCATTTGATATGAAGAAATAGCTCACTGATAACTAGCAGTCTACTTTTCTTGATACTCTCTTTAATATAAAAATAAGCAAAAAAAAAAAAAGACAAAATATGGCATATGCTCATAAGTTATTACTTGTGACAGTCTGGCTAAATTGTAATAGTCGATTAAACCTCCTTTCCCCTTTTCTTGCTGGAAGTTGAGAGGGCTGACCTGGAGGTGGAAGGAGCTTCTAGATTTAGGGATAAGGATCGAAAAGATGAAAAATACCAAAAGACATTTTGACTTAATTCAGCAAGAAATAAAAAGACATCAAAGATTTTTATGTACAAAGTGACCCATTGGGAAGCATGCTTCAGAAGAGTTTAAGATGAGCCTGTGTGTGTGTGTGAAGGGAGTTGGTCTGGGGACTGAGGGGGACAGAGAGAGACTGTGGGTGTGGCGGGGACAGTGAAGGTGAAGCGAAGGTGGAGGACTGGTTGGAAGGCCCCTGCAATAATGTCAGCAAGAAATAAGGGCTTGCCTTTTGACGTGGCAGTGAGAATGAGAAAGTCAAGACTGGTTCAAAAACATTGTGTATAACCATTAGCTTAAATAATTAAATATTCCAGAAAAAAATTTTAGTACACTTTAAATAATACAATTTTCCATTCTATATTCATATTGAAAGTCCATTAAAATCATACAATGTAATAGTTTTAATAATACTACATTTTTTCCTTTGAATCTCCTCCTTCCTCTCTCCCCCTGTCACCTCCTTCTCTGCCTACTTATTTTTATTTTGCATGATTTTTGGTTGTAATGTGGACTTCTATCACTCTTCAGTAAGATATGGGAAACTGTGTATTGGTGGTACAGAGAACAGACTCAGTGTTCATGCCCAGATCCAGCCCCTACTAACTTGATAAATTTGGGCAATTAGAAATTTTATAAATTACTTGATAAATGAGGGCTTCCAGGAAGATGGCGGTGTGAGCAGGGCGGCAGAAATGTCCTCCCAAAACTATATAAATCTATGAAAACACAGCAAATACAACTATTCCTAAAAGAGAAATCGGAGCACACAGGAAAGTGCACAGCATGCAGCCACACCTGGGAGGACTCAGCACCCCACAAGGCGGGTAAGATACAGAGCCGTGACCCAGCGGCACCCGAACACTTACCCAGCCCAGTGCACCGGCGGGAGGAGAGGATTCGGAGCCGGGAGCGAGTGGAAGAGCAGGTCCGCGAAATAACCAGCCCCGGTGGTCTGCGCCGAAGCACTGGGAACGCTGACACACATCGCGCGGTGCGTCAGACATTGGAGAGGCAGAAGGTGCAGGTTTTGAGCCGGGAAGGTGCCAGGACCGTGCAGCCAGCGCCCAGGGACAAGAGAAAAGTGCGGGCCACCTATAGCAGTCTCGGAGAGGCGGGGGGCCTAGCAAGGGAACACCATTGCCCCAGCGGGCTCAGCCCACAGGCTGGAAGTCCTGGGGAACTTCGGTCCCCTTCGCTAGTGCAACCAGCGCCCAGGGACAAGAGAAAAGCGCGCATCATCTGTAGCGGTCTCAGAGAGGCAGGGGCCCCAGCGAGGGAACACCATCGCCCCGGCGGGCTCAGCCCTGCAGGCTGGAAGTCTGGGGGAACTTCGGTCCCCTTCGCTAGTGACAGAAAGAAGGGAGCAACCACGCTGGAACTTTATAAAGAAAACAATAGCATCCCATTCATTCCTACATACAAAAAAAGCCGCGCGGCTGCGGCTGCGAATTAGTGGAGCAACAGCAACACCTACAGCACGCATAGAGAATCCACTCCAGAGCCCAGCTGACACACGTGGCACCTACCAGCGACCACTCCTGCCAACATGACAAGACAGAAGAAAATGATACAGACAAAGCTCACCAAGATTCAGAGCCGCTCTGAGAAGGAATCTGAAGAGATGGAAATGCAGCGTCTTCCTGAAAAAGAATTCAGAATAAAAGTCATAACCATGCTGATGGATCTACAGAGAAATATGCAAGAGCTAAGGGAGGAAGTGAGGGAAGTCAGGAAAGATAATGCAGAAATGAGACAAGCCATCGACGGGCTCAGCAGCAGACTGGATGAGATGCAAGACACTGTTAATGCAATAGAAATCAGAGAACAGGAATACAGAGCAGCTGAGGGAGAGAGAGATAAAAGGATCTCTAGGAATGAAAGAATATTAAGAGAACTGTGTGACCAATCCAAAAGGAACAATATTCGCATTATAGGAGTACCAGAGAGAAAAAGGGATAGAAAGTGTCTTTGAAGAAGTAATTGCTGAAAACTTCCCCATGCTGGGGAAGGAAATAGTCTCGCAGTCCATGGAAGCCCACAGATCTCATAACACAAGGGACCCCAGAAAGACAACACCAAGACACATAATAATTAAAATGGCAAAGATCAAAGATAAGGATAGAGTATTAAAGGCAGCTAGAGAAAGAAAAAAGATCACCTTCAAAGGAAAACCCATCAGACTATCATCAGACTTCTCAACAGAAACCTTACAGGCTAGAAGAGAAGGCATGATATATTTAACGCAATGAAACAGAAGGGCCTCGAACCAAGACTATGGTATCCAGCACGATTATCATTTAAATATGATGGCGGGATTAAACAATTTTCAGACAAGCAAAAGCTGAGAGAATTTGCCTTCCATAAACCACCTCTACAGGACATCTTAAAGGAACTGCTCTAGAGGGAAGCACTCCAAAGGCTAAAAAGATGTCACCAGAGAAAATAAAATCATAGCAAAGAAAGCAGACCATCCAAAACTAACTAAAGGCAAAGAATAAAACACCTAGTATATAAAGAATGGAGGAGGAAGAATAAGAAGGGAGAGAAATAAAGAAACATCAGACTGTGTTTACAATAAGTGAACAAGAAAGTTAAGTTAGATTGTTAGATAGTAAAGAAGCAACCCTTGAACCTTTGGTAACCACGAATCTAAAGCCAGCAATGGCAATAAGTACATATCTTTCGATAATAACCCTAAATGTAAATGGACTGAATGCACCAATCAAAAGACACAGAGTAACAGAATGGATAAAAAAGCAAGACCCATCTATATGCTGCCTACAAGAAAGTCACCTAAAACGCAAAGATATCCCCAGATTAAAAGTGAAGGGATGGAAAAAGATATTTCATGCAAATAACAAGGAGAAAAAAGCAGGTGTTGCAGTACTTGTATCAGATAAAATAGACTTCAAAATGATGAAAGTAGCAAGAGAGAAAGAAGGACATTACATAATGATAAAGGGGTCAATCCAACAAGAATATATAACCATTTTAAATATATATGCACCCACCACAGGGGCGCCGGCATTTGTGAAACAAATACTAACAGAATTAAAGGAGGAAATAGACAGCAATGCATTCATCTTAGGTGACTTCAACACACCACTCACTACAAGGGACAGATAAACCAGACAGAAAATAAGTAAAGACACAGAGGCACTGAACAACACACTAGAACAGATGGACCTAACAGACATCTACAGAACTCTACACCCAAAAGCAACGGGATACACATTCTTCTCAAGTGCACATGGGACATATTCCAGAATAGACCACATACTAGGCCACAAGAAGAACCTCAGTAAATTCAAAAATATTGAAATTCTACCAACCAACTTCTCGGATCATAAAGGTATTAAACTAGAATTAAACTTTAGAAAGAAAACAAAAAGGCTCACAAAAACATGGAGACTTAACAACATTCTCCTTTTTAATCAATGGGTCAATGACCAAATCAAAACAGAAATCAAAGAGTATATGGAGACAAATGACAACAACAACACAAAGCCACAACTTCTGTGGGACGCAGCAAAGGCAGTTCTAAGAGAAAAGTATACTGCAATCCAGGCCTATCTAAAGAAAGAAAAACATTCCCAAATGAATAGTCTAAAGACACAATTACTGAAACTGGAAAAAGAACAACAAATGAGACCCAAAGTCACCAGAAGGAGGGACATAATAAAGATCAGAGAAGAAATTAATAAAATTGAGAAGAACAAAACAATAGAAAAAATCAGTAAAACCAAGAGCTGGTTCTTTGAAAAAATAAACAAAATAGATAAACCCCTAGCCAACTCATTAAGAGAAAAAGAGAATCTACACACATAAACAGAATCACAAATAAGAAAGGAAAAATCACGACGGATCCCACAGAAATACAAAGAATTATAAGAGAATATTATGATAATCTATATGCTAACAAGCTGGAAAACCTAGAAGAAATGGACAACTTTTTAGAAAAATACAACCTTCCAAGACTGACCAAACAAGAAACAGAAAAACTAAACAGACCAATCACCAGCAACGAAATAGAAGAGGTAATCAAAAAACTACCCAAGAACAAAACCCCCGGACCAGATGGATTCACCTCTGAGTTCTACCAGACATATAGAGAAGAAATAACACCGATTCTCCTTAAAGTTTTCCAAAAAATAGAAGAGGAGGGAATACTTCCAAACTCATTCTATGAAGCCAGCATCACTCTAATACCAAAACCAGGCAAAGACCTCACCAAAAAGAAAAATATAGACCAATATCCCTGATGAACGTGGATGCAAAAATACTCAACAAAATATTAGCAAACCGAATTCAAAAATACATCAAGAAGATCATACACCATGATCAAGTGGGATTCATCCCAGGGATGCAAGGATGGTACAACATTCGAAAATCCATCAACATCATCCACCACATCAATAAAAAGAAGAACAAAAACCACATGATCATCTCCATAGATGCTGAAAAAGCATTTGAAAAAATTCAGCATCCATTCATGATTAAAACTCTCAACAAAATGGGTATAGATGGCAAGTACCTCAACATCATAAATGCCATATATGACAAACCCACAGCTAACATCATACTTAACGGCGAGACGCTGAAAGCTTTTCGTCTAAGATCGGGAACAAGACAGGGATGCCCACTCTCTCCACTGTTATTCAACATAGTACTGGAGGTCCTAGCCACAGCAATCAGACAAAACAAAGAAATACAAGGCATCCAGATTGGTAAAGAAGAAGTCAAATTGTCACTATTTGCAGATGACATAATATTGTACATAAAAAACCCTAAAGACTCCACTCAAAACTATAGAACTAATATCTGAATTCAGCAAAGTTGCAGGATACAAAATTAACACACAGAAATCTGTTGCTTTCCTATACACTAATGATGAACTAACAGAAAGAGAAATCAGAAAAACAATTCCATTCACAATTGCATCAAAAGAATAAAATACCTAGGAATAAACCTAACGAAGGAAGTGAAAGACCTGTACTCTGAAAACTACAAGACACTCCTAAGAGAAATTAAAGAGGACACTAACAAATGGAAATGCATCCCATGCTCTTGGCTAGGAAGAATAAATATTGTCAAAATGGCTATACTACCTAAAGCAATCTACAGATTCAATGCAATCCCTATCAAACTACCAACTACTTTCTTCAATGAACTGGAACAAATAATTCTAAAATTCATATGGAACCAGAAAAGACCCCGAATAGCCAAAGCAATCCTGAGAAGGAGGAATAAAACAGGGGGAATTACACTCCCTGACTTCAAGCTCTATTACAAAGCCACAGTAATCAAGACAATTTCGTATTGGCACAAAAACAGACCCACAGATCAGTGGAATAGAATAGAAAATCCAAACATCAACCCAAACACATACAGTCAATTAATATTTGATAAGGGAGCCTTGCACATACATTGGGAGATGACGGCCTCTTCAGCAGCTGGTGTTGGAAAAACTGGACAGCTACATGTAAGAGAAATTGGACTACTGTCTAACCCCATACACAAAGGTAAACTCAAGGTGGATCAAAGACCTGAATGTAAGTCATGAAACCATAAAACTCTTAGAAAAAATATAGCAAAAAGCTCTTGGACATAAACGTGAGTGACTTCTTCATGAACATATCTCCCTGAGCAAGGGAAACAAAAGCAAAAATGAGCAAGTGGGAGTATATGAAGCTGAAAAGCTTCTGCACAGCAAAGGACACCATCAGTAGAACAAAAAGACTTCCTACAGTATGGGAGAATATATTCATAAATGACGTATCCAATAAGGGTTTGACATCCAAAATATATAAAGAACTCACTCACCTCAACAAACAAAAAGCAAATAATCTATTTAAGAAATGGGCAGAGGATATGAATAGACACTTCTCCGAAGAAGAAATTCAGATGGCCAACAGGCACAAGAAAAGATGCTCCACTTCACTAATCATCAGAGAAATGCAGATTAAAACCACAATGAGATATCACCTCACACCAGTGAGGATGGCCAACATCCAAAACACAAACAGCAACAAATGTTGGTGAGGATGTGGAGAAAAGGGAACCCTCCTACACTGCTGGTGGAATGCAAATTAGTTCAACCATTGTGGAAAGCAGTATGGAGGTTCCTCAAAAACCTCAAAATAGAAATGCCATTTGACCCAGGAATTCCACTCCTAGGAATTTACCCTAAGAATGCAGCAGGCCAGTTTGAAAAAGACATATGCACCCCTATGTTTATCGCAGCACTATTTACAATAGCCAAGAAATGGAAGCAACCTAAGTGTCCATCAGTAGATGAATGGATAAAGAAGAGGTGGTACATATACACAATGGAGTATTATTCAGCCATAAGAAGAAAACAAATCCTACCATTTGCAACAACATGGATGGAGCTAGAGGCTATTATGCTCAGTGAAATAAGTCAAGCTGAAAAAGACAAGTACCAAATGATTTCACTCACATGTGGAGTATAAGAACTAAGGAAAAAAAAAATCTGAAGGAACAAAACAGCAGGAGACTCACAGAACCCAAGAACGGACTAATAGTTACCAAAGGGAAAGGGACTGGGGAGGATGGGTGGGAAGGGAGGGGTAATGGGGAAGAAGGGACATTATGATTTGCAGATGTAATGTTCGGGGGGCACGGGGAGGTCTGTACAACCCAGAGAGGACAAGTAGTGACTCTATGGCATCTCACTACGCTGATGGATAGTGACTGCAATACGGTTGGGGTGCGGGAACCTGATGAAGGGGGTAGTGTAATCACCATAATATTACTCATTTAATTGTAGATTAATGATATCAAAATAAACTAAAAAAAATTACTTGATAAATTACTGAGGCCCTCTGTAGTTCAGTTTTCTCATTCATATGAAGAGAGTAGGAATGGAACTAACTTTACTATGTTACATTAAATATTAAATAAGGTAATAGATTTAAGGTGCTACATTTAAAGTGCTCAGAGAATTGTCACTCAATTCTCATTACTATATTTCATAGAAAGTGCTGCTAGAGTTGATTGAACTTTCTTAAGTGTCTAACAAACATACACTGAACTATCAAAACATTATTAAGTATTTTACATCATTTCATCTTATATGCATCACAGCATAAAGACACTTCAACTAAAATTCACTTGCAATTCCACCACTCTGACTCAACAAATACCTTCGTTTTTTAAAAATTTCTTTTCAGGTCTTTTCCATATCCATGCAATTACATATTTTGCTTAATTCCAACTTAGTCACTGTAAGTTCCATCTATCCCATTGATTTTTCATAATTATAATTTTAATAGCTGAAAAGGATTTCTCCACTACTTTCATAATTTACTTGACTCCTTTTTTTAATTTAGTTTTTTTCATTATTTTTAATCGTAAATGAAGATATCCTGAGCTTTTTTCTATTGTTTTTTTTGAAATGATAGTATACTCAAATCATTTTTTTTACTGATATAGACTTAGAGTAAGAATTCATCCCTTCCAAAATAATTCCAAAATGAAGAACAGAAACTTTAAATGAAAAACATATGTTTAACATAGCACATTCCAATAGAAATATATACCATCATCTTAGCATAACTTGTTTCATAAAATAATAAACATGTAGAATTACGAAAAAAGGATGCAGCCTTAAAATGAGACAATTGTAATTAAAATTGGAGTACTTGAACTTGGATACATATATATTTTTTAAGGATTTATTTATTTATTTATTTTTAAAAATTAAGGTATCATTGATATTCGATCTTATGAAGGTTTCACATGAGCAACACAGTGGTTTCAACATTCACCTATATTATCAATTGCCCCCCAAACCATTGTAGTTACTGTCTATCAGTGTAGTAAAATGCTGTAGAGTCCTTACTTGTTTTCTCTGTGCTATACTGCCTTTCCCATGACCTACCTATATTGGGAGTGCTAATTATAAAGCCCCTGTCCACTTCAGCCCTCCCCTTCAATAACCACTAGTCTCTTCTTGGAGTCTGTTAGACTGCTGCTGTTTTGATCTTTCAGTTTTGATTTGTTGTTATACTCCACAAATGAGTGAAATAATTTGCTACCTATCTTTCTCCACCTGGCTTATTTCACTGAGCATAATACCCTCTAGCTCCATCCATGTTGTTGCAAATGGTAGGATTTGTTTTCTTCTTATGGCTGAATAATATTCCATTGTGTATATGTACAACTTCTTTATCCATTCATCTACTGATGGACATTTAGGTTGCTTCCATATCTTGACCATTGTAAATAGTGTTGCAATAAACATAGGGTGCATATGTTTTTTGAATCTGGAATCTTGTTTTCTTAGGGTAAATTCCTTGGAGTGGAATTCCTGGATCAAATGGTATTCCTGAGGAGCCTCCATACTGCTTTCCACATGGTTGAATGAATTTACATTCCTACCAACAATGTAGGAGGGTTCCCCTTTCTCTGCATCCTCACCATTTGTTGTTCTTTGTCTTTTGGATGTTGGCCATCCTCACTGCTATGAGGTGATATCTCATTGTGGTTTTAATTTGCATTTCCTTGAAGATTAGCAATGTGGAGCATCTTTTCATGTGCCTGTTGGCCATCTGAATTTCTTCTTTGGAGGTATCTGTTCAGATCCTTCACCCATTTTTTAATCAGGTTATTTTCTTTTTGGGTGTTGAGGCATGTGAGTTCTTTATAAATTTTGGATGTTAACCCCTTGTCGGATGTGTTGTTTATGAATATATTCTTCAATACTGTAGGATACCTTCTGGTTCTACTGATGCTGTCCTTTGCTGTACAGAAGCTTTTTAGTTTGGTGTAGTCCCATTTGATCATTTTTGCTTTTGTTTCCCTTACCCAAGGATGTGTGTTCAAGAAAGAATTGCTCATGTTTATATTCAAGAGATTTTTGCTTATGTTTTCTTCTAAGAGTTTTGTGGTTTCATGACTTATATTCAGGTCTTTGATTCATTTTGAGTTTACTTTAGTGTATGGAGTTTGACAATGATTCAGTTTCATTCTCTTGCATGCAGCTGTTCAGTTTTGCCAACATCAGTTTTTGAAGAGGCTGTCATTTCCCCATTGTATATCCGTGGCTCCTTTATCATATATTAAGTGGCCATATATGTTTGGGTTTATATCAGGGCTCTCTTTTCTGTTCCATTGATCTATGGATCTGTTCTTGTGCCAGTAACAAATTGTTTTGATTATTGTGGCTTGTACAGCTTGAAGTTGGGGAGCATAATTCCCCCAGCTTTATTCTTCCTTCTCAGGATTTCTTTGGCTATTTGGGGTCTTTTTTGGTTCCATATGAATTTTAGAACTATTTTCTCTAGTTCATTGAAGAGTGCTGTTGGTATTTTGATAGGAATTGCATTGAACCTGTAGATAGCTTTAGGCAGGATAACCAGTTTGACAATATTGATTCTTTCTATCCATGAGCACGGGCTGCATTTCCATTTATTGGTATCTTCTTTAATTTCTCTCATGAGTGTCTTATAGTTTTCAGACTATAGGTCTTTCACCTGCTTGGTTAGGTTTATTTCTAGGTATTTTATTCTTGTTGATGCAATTGTGAATGGAATTGTTTCCTGATTTCCCTTTCTGCTAGTTCATCTTTACTGTATAGGTATGCAACAGATTTCTGTGTGTTAATTTTGTATCTTGCAAATTGCTGAATTCAGTTATTAGTTCTGGCAGTTTTGGGGTGCATTCTTTAGTGTTTTTTATGTACAACATCATGTCATCTGCAAACAGTGATAGTTTAACTTGTTTCTTGCCAATCTGGGATATTTCTTTTGCTGTCTGATTGCGATGGCTAGGATCTCCAGTACTATGTTGAATAAAAGTGGGGAGAGTGGGCATCCTTGTCTTGTTGCTGATGTTTGTTTTCAGCTTCTTGCTGTTAAGTATGATGTTGGCTGTGGGTTTGTCATATATGACCTTTATTATGTTTAGGTACTTGCCCTCCATACCCATTTTGTTGAGAGTTTTTACCATGAATGCATGTTGAATTTTGTCAAATGCTTTGTCAGCATCTATGGAAAATGATCATGTGGTTTTTGTCCTTCTTTTTGTTGATGTGGTGGATGATGTTGATGGATTTTCGAATGTTGTACCATCATTGCATCCCTGAAATAAATCCTACTTGTTCATGATGGATGATCTTTTTGATGTATTTTTTAATTCGGTTTGCTAATATTTTTTTGAATATTTTTGCATCTATATTCATCAGGGATATTGGTCTGTGATTTTCTTTTTTTGTGGTGTCTTTGCCCGGTTTTGGTATTAGAGTGGTGCTGGCCTCATAGAATGAGTTTGGAAGTATTCCCTCCTCTTCTGATTTTTGGAAAACTTTAAAGATGATGGGTATTAGGTCTTCTCTAAATGTTTGATAAAATTCACCGGTGAAGCTGTGTGGTCCAGTGGTATTGTTCTTAGGTAGTTTTTGATTACCAGTTCAATTTCATTGCTGGTAATGGTCTGTTTAGATTTTCTGTTTCTTCCTGGGTCAGTCTTGGGTCGCTGCATTTTTCTAGAAAGTTGTCCATTTCTTCTAGGTTATCCAATTTGTTAACATATAATTTTTCATTGTATTCTCTAATAATGCTTTGCATTTCTGCAGTGTCTATAGTGATCTTTCCATTCTCATTTCTGATTCTGTTTATGTGTGTAAACTCTCTTTTTCTTGATAAATCTGCCTAGGGGTTTATCTATATTGTTTGTTCTCTCAAAGAACCTGCTCTTGGCTTCATTAATTCTTTCTTTTGTTTTATTCTTCTCAATTTTATTTATTTCTTCTCTGATCTTTATTATGTCCCTCCTTCTACTGTCTTTGGGCCTCATCTGTTCTTCTTTTTCTAGTTTCATTAATTGTGTTTAGACTATTCATTTGGGAGTGTTCTTCTTTCTTGAGATAGTTCTGAATTGCTGTATACTTTCCTCTTAGAACTGCCTTCACTGCATCTCACAGAAGTTGGGGTGTTGAACTGTTGTTTTCACTTGTCTTCATATATTGCTTGATCTCTGATTTGATTTGGTCACTGATCCATTGGTTATTTCGGAGCTTGTTGTTAAGCCTCCATGTATTTGTAGGCTTTTTCATTCTCTTTGCACAATTTATTTCTAGTTTCATACCTTTGTGATCTGAGAAGTTGGTTGGTACAATTTCAATATTTTTCAATTTACTGAGGCTCTTTTTTTTACCTAGTATGTGATCTATTCTGGAGAATGTTCCATGCACTTGAGAAGAATGTGTGTCCTATTGCTTCTGGGTGGAGTGTTTTATAAATGTCTCTTAGGTCCATCTTTTCTAATGTGTTGTTCAGTGCCTCTGCCTCTTTATTTATTTTCTGTCTGGTTGATCTGTCCTTTGGAGTGAGTGGTGTGTTGAAGTCTCCTAAAATTAATGCATTGCATTCTATGTCCCCCTTTAATTCTGCTAGTATTTTTTGCACATATTTGGGTGCTACTATGTTGGGTGCATAGATATTTATAATAGTTATATCCCCTTGTTGGACTGACCCCTTTATCATTATATAATGTCCTTCTTTTTCTGTTATTTCTTTCTTTCTTTGTTTTGAAGTCTATTTTGTCTGATACAAGTACTGCCATTCCTGCTTTTCTCTTCCTATTATTTGCATGAAATATCTTTTTCCATCCCTTCCTTCACTTTTAGTCTGTGTGTCTTTGGGTTTGAAGTGAGTCTTTTGTAGGCAGCATATACATGGGTGTTGTTTTTATCCATTCAGTGACTCTTTGTCTTTTGATTGGTGCATTCAGTCCATTTAAATTTAGGGTGAATATCGATAGATATGTACTTATTGCCACTGCAGGCTTTCAATTCATGGTCACCAAAGGTTCAAGGGGAGGTTCTTTACTATCTAACAGTCTAACTTAACTTGCTTATCATGCTATTACAAGTACTCTCTTAAGGTTCTTTTTTTCTCTCTTCTTTTTCCTCCTCCTCCAGTCTTTATATGTCAGGTATCATATTCTGTACTCTTTGTGTATCCCTTGACTGACTTTGTGAGTAGCTGATTTAATTTTTCATTTTTCTTGTTAATTAATTGGTCTACTCCTCTACTGTAGTTTTACTTTCTCTGGTGACTGCTATTTAGCCTTAGGAGCACTTCTATCTATATCAGTCCCTCCACAATACACTGTAGAGACAGTTTGTGGGGGTAAATTCCTGCAACTTTTGCTTATCTGCCTGTTTAATCCCTTCTTCAAATTTAATGATAATCTTTCTGGGTAGAGTATTCTTGGTTCGAGGCCCTTCTGTTTCATTGCATCAAATATATCTTGCCCCTCCCTTCTGGCCCTGAAAGTTTCTGCTGAGAAGTCTAATGATAGCCTGATAGGTTTTAATTTGTATGTGATTTTTTTCTCTCTCTAGCTTCTTTTAATACACTTTTGTTGTCGTTGATCTTTGCCATTTTAATTATTATATGTCTTGATGTTGTCTTCATTGGGTTCCTTGTGTTGGGAGATCTGTGCACTTCCACGGCCTTTGACTCTATTTCCTTCCCCAGATTGGGGAAGTTTTCAGCAATTATTTCTTCAAAGACACTTTCTATCCCTTCTCTCTTCTTCTTCTGGTTCTCCTGTAATGCAAATATTGTCCCATTTGGATTGCTCACAGAGTTGTCATTATTCTTTCATTCATAAAGATCCTTTTTTCTCTTTCTGCCTCAGGTTCTTTGTATTCCTGTTCTGTAATTTTTATTCCACTTACCATCTCCTCTACCTCTTCTTGTCTGCTTTTAGATCCCTACATTGTGTTTCATTTCAGATACTGTATTTTTCAAAGTTTCTATCTCTTTCTTAAGTTCATCCCTGAGATCTTGAATATTTTTCTGTAGTTCCGTTAGCATGTTTGATTTTCATTTTGAAATCTTTTTCGGGAATTTTGGTTATTTCAGTTTCAGTGAGCCCTCTTTCTGGTGTTTGAGGGATTTGGTTTGGACAAGGTTCTGCCTTTTCATAATCTTGCAGAATATGGTAGAATAATATCTTTGTGAAGGCAGCACCCTCTAGTTCCCAGAAGCTCTACTCTCCGATGCTGCCCAGCACCTGGAGCAATGGCAGGGGTTGCAGGTGAGTGGCACCAGTGCCTGCCAGGAGAAAACAGCTCTTTCCTGTTCCCAGCTGCAGTGCCTGCCTCCACTGCCAGGGTCAGTGAGCCGAGTGCACAGGGATCAGCCTCTATACTATGCCCCTGTAGCTGCCGTAGGCAGGGTTGCCATCTGGCTGGCCTGGCGCGATGGCGGTGGCAACAGTTTTGCCAGCCAGTGCTGGCTGGGTGGAAGAAGCAGTAGGCTGCATATCATGGTGGGGGGGTGTCAGGGCTGGGTTGCCATTCAGGGGATAGAGTGCCTGAAGCTCTTGAAAGTTCCCAGCCTGCTGGGCTGTGTGCCCCAGGACAATTTTGTCCACCTGTTTTTTCTCATTAGCAGCAAGCTCTGCATAATCCTTGCCCCTTTAATAACACTCTTATTGTTGGGAAGTCTTTTAAGTGCCCACCTTCTTTTGTCCCAGATTGGCCTGATTGTGGGTACCTGTTCTCCATAAGTGGCTGGAATCTCAGTCTCTCTGAGTATTTTGCCTGTCTTTTCTTTCCAGCCCCTCTGTTCTCCAGATCACCATACCGTGTGCCTTGGTGCCCCCAGAGTATATCTCCAGGGTTGGGTATTTAGCAGTCCTGGTCTTCTACTCTCTCCCTGCTGTTTATTTCCTCCCACTGGTGAGCTGGGGTGGGAGGAGGGCTTGAGTCCTGCCAGGTTGCAGCTTTGTTACTTTACTCTTTTCTGTGAGGTATTCTCTTCCCCCCAGCTTTGTAGGCTATTTGTTGCTGTCTTTCGTCTGGTCACTCTTTAAGGATTAGTTGTATTTACTGTATTTTTGTATTATATGTGGTTTTGGGAGATTTCTGCCTCACTTCTCACATTGCCATGTTTTTCCCTGGTTACATATTTTTAAGACAGATATGGTAATTAATCAGCTAAAATATATGAGAAATACCTCTATTTTTGTGCAATGGACAACACAAGTGCAAATATCTGATTTTTCTCTCCTTCTGGATCTATAGAGAAGATTATATTTTTCTTCTCCTTGATGCTAAGCCAGAGACAGACCATTAATTCTGTCCAATAGGCTGTGAGAAGAGGTGTTGAGCTTTTTTGTGGGATAAAGCTTTTAGTTATGGGATTCTGTCTTTTCTTCTGTTGTAATGAACAAGGTACCCTCATGTTCTAGATGAAAATTATGAGGAAGCATAGCTTCTATCAGCCTGGGTCTCTGTGTGATTGTGTGGGACGGAGCCACCTGGGACACGCATCAGTTGGATAGGTTAAATGTAAAATAAATATTTGTTCAGATAGCCCCTTATTATTTTACAGGTTCTACTCACTTATTAGTTAAGCAATGCAGTACTTAACAGTATCTTGCTTGCCAATTCAATCAGACAGTTCTCTCAAATTTTGTTCTATTTTCCTTCAAACATAAATTACTTAATTTGATCTTTGTAAAGTCATAACATGTAGTAATATTTTACTCTCTATGTCCTGGCTTGCTTTGAATAAGTGATCTTCTCTCAGTTCTTAATTCCTTAACATTTCATATTTTAAAATGTCAAGCATAATACAAAATTACACAATGATATAAAAAAATCCCCCAAGAGTTTCAATAATGGAATAACTTTATAGTGTTATTCTTTAAGGTTGGTGGAATTAAAGATTCCCCTTCCCTGCCTCTATTTTATACATTTCTGAAATATTTATATTGATTTTATAATAAAAGGGATTGTTGCCATCCATAAGAAAGTGTGATGAAATATTTTATTTATTACTCATAAAGTATCTCCCCTTTTAGTAAAAGAATTAATTCCTTGCAGCTAAGTAATGTGTTAACACTGTAACTTGTTCTGAAGCCTTTCAAATGAAGAAGCTGTTGGAATATGGATTATGAAAAGATTTCAAAGCAAAAATATGTTCAAATAACTTTATTAAAATTGCAAGTCAATTACCTACAAAAATAAAAAACACGATTATGTTTGATGATAATTTAGGACTATAAATTTCAGGAATACAATTGTTTTCAATTTCATCTCTCATAACCATATAGACACAATTATATTGTTTGCCATAATAGGAGACTAATTAGTTTCACAAAAAACGGCATGTTTGTAGTGCAAGGTATCATAAGTAGGACTTAAAGTTTTAATTTCTAAGGATGTATCCTTTGATTCATTGGCATATGTTGGGTTATTTTAGATATATTATTTGAACTATTGTTTCTGAAATAATCATTTCACTTCTTCCTTTGAGCTGTATTTGTGTTTAATCAGAGGAAACAAAGGACATTTAAAAATGCAAAAAGTAAAGAAAATCTACCTCTAAGGTATAAAACCATTAAAAAAATTTTTCCCGCTCTACTTATTTGCAGCCATCTTTTTTTGTCCAATAAATCTTCTTGCTAAGTTATAATTTTCTTTGTTTTGAACAAAAATTATTAGATAATAAAATATATAAAACAAGAGAAATGAGGGAAATAAAGCAGTTGGCAGAGAAGAATGAGTGAAGAGGAAGAGAATAAGTAGATGAATATTTCATTAGGCAATATTTTACCTCCTAAAATGCTGCATTGCTAAATTGGATATTATTAATGTGAGCAACGTGTGTGTCTAATGGTATATCAAAGCATCACAACACTTCCCTGAATTCACATAGATTTAAATCTAGTTTTGTAGATGATGAGGACCAGAAAGCAGCTAATTAACCTAAACAGTAACTGAGAAGGCCACAATAAAACCATCAGAAAAAAGTCATCAGTGGAGGGAGAAAGAATTATGATATGAACTGGCTTTGTTCATTTATGCCCTTTTCCTACAGCTGATGATAAAATCAACCCTTTCATAAATAATTTTAATCATGCATTTAGGTGTCAACTATAAAAAGCTGCTTTTCTGAACCAAACTATTCAAGGCTCATGTATGCACAGAGACTTCTATGTAGAGTCAATATATGCACATGGTAAATGGAGGGTATTTGAATTAAGGTAGGTTCACCTTTTCTAACATAGTATAAATCTGCAAATATTTAGTTTTATGCTATGAAGCTCTGGATATATTCCTTTCTGAATAAATAATCAATTGAACTAATTAGAGCACTTAAATGTGAGACTTGGTATATAGTAAATGTCACCTGAGCTTGCTTACTTTTTGCTTATTAAACTAAACTTAGTGTTATACTTTTCTTATAATTTGAACCCAGCCCATTTAGAAATTTAGGTATAAGTATCAAATTCTCACAGAATGAAAAGTAATATAAGCAACAATCTTAAGTGTAAGAAAGTAAGGATATGAGATTAAAAAGATACACAGTAAATCCTCGAGCACTTATAGACTAGAAAAAGATGTCTTGGATTCTAAATAATACTCTGCCAAACTCACACTAAATCCGTAAAGGAAAAATTGATTAAATTGGACTACACAAAATTTAAAACTTCTTTTCTTCAAAGGGCATTGGAAAGACAATGAAAAGACAAGCCCCAGACTGAGAATAAATAGTTACAAAATGCATATCTTGTCAAGGACTTGTTTTCAGAATAGAAAAAATACAAACAAAATCTCTCCCAAATTTCTCACAGTGCAATAATAAAGAAACAGAGAAACTGAATCAAACAATGAGCAAAAAATTTGAACATACAGGCTAATAAGGAAATTAATTTGCATTCCTTAATGCCAAGCGATGCAGAACACCTTTTCATGTGCTTATTATTCATCTGCATATCCTCTTTGGTGAAACATCTGTTCATGTCTTTTGTCCATTTTCTCATTGAATTGTTTTTTCAATGTTGAGTTTTGAGAGTCCTTTCTATACTCTAGATACCAGACCTTTGTTGGATAGGTGGTCAGCAAACTTTGTCTACCGGTTTGAAGCTTGTCTTCTCATCCTCTTCAGAGGGTCTTGCACAAAGCCAAAGTTTTAGCGTTTATAAATCCAATGTAACATTTATTTTTCCATTTATGGATTGTGCTTTTTGTTTCAAGTCTGAGAAATCTTTGCCTCGCCTTAGATCTTGCTGAGGGGAGGGGCCGTTTTCCTGTAGACATTTGGCTGGAGTAGGGTGGGTATGGTCAAAAGGGTTTTTTTTGTCTGGGTTCTCTGGTTAGAGGGAACATGTTTTTCTAGGGACTTCCTTTCTGTGCCTGCTGGCAGTTCCAGGCTGGATGTTAGTCAACTCTGTGCACTGTTTATGGGAGGCCAAGGAACTCACCCCCAAGTTGCTCTTTAAGTCTTGAAGTCCCTGGACAGCCCACTTTCTTCTTTTTAGCTTTGAGAGACTTCCTATCTTTAGGTATAAGGCTGAAGATTTGAGAGGAAGGAGGCTACACCATCTTGGCAAAAGTGGGAGTATCAAATCATAGAATTTTAACATAACATAGAGAATCTGTGCACAGCTCTATAGTTCTACTACTGACTCTGCATTGTATTGACAATTTAGGGTGATTTACCCGTTTTAAATAAAACTGTATTGAGATAGCTTAACATCCAAAATTAAGTGGTAAGGTCAATCCCTGTTGGAATTTTGTTATCAGCAATATAGTTATCACTTACGCATTCATTCCTTGCAGCTGAGTGCTCCCAGCATGCAAGACATGGTGTTGGATGTTGCAGGTAAAACAATGTTAAAGGTGGATGGGGTGCTGTCCTCTTGGAGTTTTAGACAATCATATACCATCAATACATTGTACAAGTATAATGTGATATTAAGAATAATTGATAGGCTAGCTAACATTTATTGAAACCTCACTCTGTACCAGGCACTCTATAAAAACTTGTTCAGATTATATAATAGAAAGTAGTACCAGAAATGAAACATCACACTTCAAAGTTAACTATAGTATTGGTCAACAAAAAATATATTATAGGGTAGAGATATTTAAATTTTCGAGTATAAGTAATTAATCTCTTTTATGAAAATACTCATCAGAATGTCTCTGAAGCAAATTCATATTCTCCTTGAGCCTTTATGGATTTATGAAATTGGATAGAATATAGTAAATTTACTGGATAGGAATTCAGAACATATTTCAGCATCTCTGTGTACAGCTAGAAATTTTCCAGAATAGAGAATTAATTCTTTCTTCCTTATTTTCATATTCGTTCTCAAATCAATCTTTACACAGAAATATGCTCCCCTCCTTTTCAATCAGGCTGCTACTCTGTGGCATTGAATCAGTGTGTTCAGGGCTTATGCTGGATTTGGGTTTCACTGCTGTAATTTTTTCAGGCTTCAGATTCTTCCAGTAATGAGCTGCTTGCCTCGTTTGCTTCCTCTGGTGCCTGTGAGCGAGAAGGTGCTCCTGTGTTCCTGCTTCTGTGACAGTAGCAGCCGCCACACGCCTGGGCCACACAGAGTAGCACTAGGCTCAGTCTTACCCAGACCCCAGCGGTAAACCGCTGTTGCTTGTTTCTGGCTGCTAAGATTATAGTGAGCCGAGGGGTTATCCATTATCCTGGTGTGGCCTCCCTCGTAGAGACCCCATGAACTTGGCCTCCAAAGTCTCAGGTGCTCTGCAGCCATGCTGGAATGATATCTGTTTCCTACATAGATAATATATCTTGGTTGGAAGAGATTTTCAATTTATCTCTCAGTGATAGCAGACTTCTGCGAGATCCTAAGCCAAGAGTTTCCTTCCTTTCTTCCAGAGATGGATAGGTTTTTTTCAGTGCCTTTCCCTGAAGCAGTGGACCTTTGCTGAGCCCCTGGAAAAGACAGGATTTTCAATCCCTCACCCAGCAAGGGTATAATTTCAATCCATTTCCAAAAAGAAAGTAAATATATGGTAAATATGTTGAGGAATTGATTCCTCTTGTCTACTGTTACAGTATTTCTACTTACATATTGCATTTATAGTCCCATCCCCTCTATAGCCCTGTCACTTCTCCTCTCCTCCCTCTTCTCCTCTCCTCTTTAGCCCCTCTCTGTTTCTGTCTGGTTCTCTTGCTTTCACTCCTGTTGCCTGTAATCACTTCATGTATCCCTTTGGAGACTCCCCCTCCAGCATGCACCCTGGGGCACACCTTCTTTCATGCTTGGGAATCACTGGGGTCTGTAGTCCTTGAGTTGTTTCATTCCTTCCTTACAGAGTGGCTTTATCTGTTCAATTCAGAGACAATAAAAAAACATTTCAGACTCAGCTATGATCTGCAGTCTCCAATCTGTTGTTGCCTTTATAGTGAAAGCAGATCGAACCATCATCTGTTCTCAGTTGGTTTAGAACAAAATGGTGAGGAGAGTTCCCTCTGTCATCTCTGAAAAATCATTTGGGTTTATAGGAAAGCTGGAAAATAAATCACTGTACAGTAAGAGCTTGATTAATGAGTCAGGAGACCATCCAATAAACTCCACAGTGAGGGCTGCTTTATACGAGACAGAGGATATGGTATAGCCTCACTTTGATTTAGAAAGATCAATCAGAACACCCCTTTTTCCTAAATAAAATCTTTGAGTCCTATTATAACCTTACATGACATTTGCCTGGAATAGTCTTTGGTTATTCTGTTGGGAAATCTGGATCTGAAATCTTCTCTCATTCCCAAATACTTTCTAACTGCAATACAATTTTTATTCTCTCTTAAGTATCCTGTGTTGAAGATCTGCCAATATCTAATTTTAGTATTTCAAAAGTAGATTGATGCCAGATAAACCAACAACATATGTTCACACTGTCAAATTATTTTTTTTACATGATAGCGCAAGAGAAAGGGGCATTCTGTATTCTAAAACCTCTAGTTGTTGAAAGAAATCATGATTACTTCTACTCACTTCTTAATATCTTAGCCAAATTTCCTTTCAAATTTCAGTCCTGTCATTAGTTTTATTGTTAATTCTGAACTCCCTTCAGTTTGTCTCTGATCTAATGTACTGACATACTCAAATAATATAATAAACTTTAGCTCTACTACTCTGAAGGATATGATATGTTTTACAGTACTCGCTGGAGAAGACATGCTAGATGTCTATGTCCCTATACCAGGTGCTCGGGGACAGCCAAACATGCCTTATTACAACCCGCACTGAATACATACAAACACCATTTAGTGGTTAGTTGCAGTGATGAAGTTGATGTAGCAGTGACCTAAATGCATTTGAGTATTTCTTCAATGTTAGCAAGGTAACAAATCAGTAATAAATCATTTTAAAGTAAGTATCTGAGGTAGGAATTTTGGCAATGACCAAGTGCGAAGTCAGCAAATATTCTCACTAAGAGCAACTATGAGGCTCTACCAAGGAGACAGGAGCAGTTACTTCAGTGCAGCTGGTATTCGACCAAAGGCCCATCAAAGCCTGAGAAGTGTTTGGTTTTAAAAACACACTGAACATCAGATAGAGTAATAGGTGCCAGAATAAAGCAGAACTAGGGTTTCTAGAGCAGAGTATGGCAAAAACAGGGTGACTTTGTGGCTTAAAGACAATGTCTAAATAACTATATATATATCCAGGTACACAAGAATAACAAACAGCCACTGGAAACCACAATGTACTCATGACAATATTGATGGTAAAGCTTTCCTCTCCCCAAATAATGGGAACCCAGCTATCTGTGTGTTCACGTGCAGGACGTTAGAGATAGGATTAGAGATACCATGAAAGAAACATAGATAGGTCACAAAAAGAGCACAAAAGAAAGAAGGGTCCGTTTTCTCCATAGGCATCAAGAACAAAAAGAAAGACTGCGGCAACGATCCATACAAAGGTCCTGCTGTGGGGAAGGTGAAGGCCTGTGGTGAGATGTGTGGGGTGGTGGATGAGAGAAGAAAGGATATTAGAGAAATAGCCACAAAGGCAGGAGGGAGGGACATGTGGAAGTGTTTGGCAGGCTGTTTCTGGTGTGAGCGGAGGTGGGGACTTGCACTACAGGTGGCCTTTGAAACCTTGTCACAGAGTTTTCCCCTATGGGTGGGGAAGAGAGTCATTACTTAAATGGTTGCTTACTGAGTATTTTATCAGATGTGTGGATTAGAAACGCCAGTCTGATAATAGGCCAGCTGGAATAGAATGAGAATGGAGAAGGGAGACCACCTGAGGAGGGGTTGTAGTCAACTACTTACCATTCTTGGGCTTTTTGGTCTGGGGCCCCATTGCACTACTAAAAATTTTTGAAGGTGCCAAGAACTTTGGCTTCATTTTTTTCTTCAAATTTGCTTTATTAGAAATGAATAGAGATTTTTTAAATTATTAATTTTAATTAATTAAAAATATCCATCCCAAAGCCACTATAGAAATGTGTTATGAAAACATAAAAAGCATTATGAAATAAATTTTTGAAGCTTAAAAAAAAATCAGTGAAAAGAGTGGCATTATTTTAGTTTTATAAAATCTCTTCAATATCTGGCTTAACACAGCTAGATCCTCATATCTGCTTCTGTCTTCAAAACAACCAATCTTGTTTTAGTTGATGTATATGAAAAATACCTGGTTACGTGCAGCCATGAGCTGGGAAGGGAAGTAGAGATTTAATAACCTTGCAGATAACTTCGGATAATCTTTTTTAATATTACAGTAAAGTGTAACAAGGTATAATTCATTAAAGTTTAGCTCCAATGTGAAATCTGAAACCATATCAGTAAATTTCCATATGTTATGTTAAAATCCATTGGTCATTCATTATACAGTATTTTAGGAAATAATATATAGCATTAAGAATTTGGGAGCAGTCAGCTAATAGTGGTGAATTAATAGTTAATTAATTTAATGAAAACTAATGTTTTTCCAAATCCTATTTTTCAACCTATTGTTCCCATGGTAGTGTATGTTGTCAGTTGTTTTACTTTAAGTTACAGGCTCACATAATGTATTTTTTCAGAAAGCTGACAGATACCTAATTGTGAGTAACTGTAGTGTGTTCATCAGTCATTCTGTCAGGTAAATATCTTGTTCTATGGAAAAAAAGTGATTCAAATCTCAATCACACAGCGGTTTTCTTCCAGATTACCATTGTACTGTAATATAAAACAGAAATATGTCTTATGTACTTCTCCTTTTCTCACAGAGAATATTGAAAACAGAAGTACTCATTGTTAAGATTTAATTAAATTAATTTTTACTGTTTCATTAAAGGCATTCTTAGGTGAAACTGGATTTTTCTTTTTTCTGTGAGTGCATGAAAGTGAAGAATAAAATGACTTCTAGTGTATCGGCACTTCTGCCTGCCTTTGCTCTTATGCCATTACAAATATCAGGATGGAGGAAAAAGCAGTTAACATCATTGAATTAATTAGAAAATTATTTTGATCTCTGGACTCCCTGGAAGGGATTTTAGACTTAAGAGCAGAAGAGAGATAGGAGAGAATGGATAGAAGAGACTTGGATAAATAAAATTTATAAGAATTGCCTTATTTTTTTCTCTCAAAATGTCTACATGGGTGTATCTGAGTAACACAGTATAGCCTTCTGTAGGGTGCTGCTTTGTCTTCTTTTCAAATGGCTTCTCTATTTCATTTGTCAAACTCATCTACTTGTTAAAGCTCTGTGTAAAGCTCTGTTTTTTCTGTAACTTAGACTCCTGAAATGTTGACCATCAAATAATTAAACACACAATTAATAAGATTTGATTAACTTGTAGCTCTTAAACTGAAAAAATCGGACAGATTTGCATGTTTATGCAACCTAACATGATTATATTAAGCACATCTCATATTATTTAAAAATTATATTTATATTTCTTAAATTAAGAAGAACCTTAAGCTTCAAGTATTAAAATTAAAGGTACTGTCCTACAAATTACTTTCCATTTGATTGTAATGAGCTAGCACAGAATAAATAGGGTTTGCACAATAAACAAAAACTTGGAAGGATAATATCTCCCTGACTTTTTACATATCACTTTAAACATCTGTATCTATGTTTGTGATCCACTTAGGGATGATGTATGGTTTGCATGTTATTATATTTTGAGCCAGGTTTGAAAATGGTAAGAACATAAAAGAAGACACAATTATTGACAAGCATAGGGCATAATTCTACCACAGATTATTGAAAAGAGCAAAAAATCACTTATCTTCATTCTAGGTACACTTTTGTTCTAATTTCAGGTAAGTCCATGACCTTTGACATATCAGTTAGTTGCCATGCACTTTAACTGACTCATTACTAAAATAAGAGGTTAAACTAGATGATTTGTCAACTTCCTTTTTCTTTATTTTTAAAGCTACAATCATCAATCAATGACCATAGTACCAAAATGATGATTTTAGTATGTACTAAATAAGTCTATGTGAAAGGACCAAACTAACACCATGGCAGGCTTCAGGAAGCCTCAGAAACTAGAAGGCCTAAGTTTCAGTTTCCCCGAAACTATCAAGTAGTTACATATTGCCCAAAGCAGGTAACCACCTTACTGCCATCCAATCTGGTGAGGCCGAAAGCCTTTCCCTACATTCCTGAAGATGGGGTCTGCAGGTAAGAGTTATAGATAAGATCCTGTTGCAAAAAGCAAAAGTTAACCGGTTAGTCACCAAACAAGACCCTAGGCTCGCACTGTAATTGGTTAATTTCAAAGATACCTTAAATATTGTGATTGGATCCCACCAAAAGTAATGAATGCTCTAAATGACATGTATGGCTAGAACTGTTGTCTATAATGTTGTGTAATTTTGATTGGATTGCTGTGTCTATGTCCCAGTTTCCTGTAACTCCTCCTCCCCAAAACCCATAAAAATCCTGCCCGCCTTTGTCCGGGGCTCTCAGCTCACCTCCACTACCTAGGTGGAAATGCTGGGAGTCTGAGCTTAAGCCCGTAATAAACGCCCTTTGCTCTTGTATACGTGACTCAGTCTCCCTGGTGGTCTCTGGTCTCTGAGGATACTCAATCCGGACATAACATATGATCTACTAAAAGAGTATAAATTAATCATTTTGGTCACTATCGTTATAGTGTGGTATCTTTCAGTCTCTTCCATGCAGATTTTTAATATGTGCAACTATATCCTACATATAATCATTACGTTTATGTAGTTTTATTTTTTATTAAATGTAAATATTCTGATTATGTTTCTTTTTTTATCTCTATTAGAAAATGGTGGCTTAATTTCTACACTTGTCCCAATTTCATTATTGATTTAGCTGTCTAAATCCAAGGCTGACCATGTAAAGGAAGAAACAGCTTACTGAGTTAATATATAATATGTTTTGGAATCACAGAATATTCTCCAAACTTAATTAGTTGATTCCTAGCTGTCCAAACTTGACTAAAACTTAGAATTGGAATATAACATGAAAATAATAATAGGGAACTATAGATATCTAAGAAAATAGTAAAATAGTCTCCATCTCTATGTAATGAAGGGTGTACTTTAGTGGCTTGGATGGTAATTAGGAAAATGGAAAATTAAGTCTAACTCTCCCTCTGGAGTGGGTACAGGATTTAAGAAATCACAAGTTAGGGGAGTGTAACTCCAGGGTTGGGGGGAATCCCAGGGCAAAATACCTTTGAAACCGAAATCAGTCAAAAGGAGAAATAAAGTGGGAGAAACCCGTTTATTTCTTACAAGCAGTCGTCCACTTCTGCTCTCCCGTGTCTCTCACAGCTGCATAATAAGCCCCAACCAGACCTCTCCAGTCCAGATAAGCCCTCACTTGCTCTTGTAATTACCTATTGATATGGAGATGGACTACTTCTCTCCATCCCTTGGAAACACCTATTGATATGGAGATGAAGTAAGGTCAAGCAGAGATTCTGGAAATATTGCAATTTTACCCACAGGGAGCACTGAGAATAACTTTTAAAATAGAATGACAGAGCTGCTGTGGGTTACTTGATGCTTTCATCCTGTTTTATAATCCCCAAATAAGCAGCATGATGCATGATCAAAAAACCAAGAGAGTAGTGGGCATAGAGAGATCTCTCTCCCCCTCTCTCTCTCTCCTTCCACATATCCCTCAGAAGTTAGCTTCCATTACATAGTAGGCAGCTATGGGTGTCTTTCTCAGCATAAAGCAGAAGAATGCTAAAGGCATTCAAAATTGGCTTTTCTATTTAATAATATGGGTAACTGTTGAACAACTGGATATTTGAACCCAACATAACATAGTATATCAATGATACTTCAATTAAAAAAAATGGATACAAATAATTAGTATGCATACAAAAGTCCCATGAGTAGATTTTAATAGGATCTTTTTTCCTGTCTTGAAAAATAATTTTTGATTATAATAAATGTAGCCTGTATAGTGTTATAGCTAATTATATCAAAATCTCTATCTATGTGGGACCTTTGTTTAAGATTGACCTTGAAATGATTTTTCTGGTTTCTGTCGAGAGAACGTTTATACTTCAAATGCTGTAACTTTCTCACCCTCAAAGAAAATGTACTTCCATTATGGTATTTTTCTTGGGATGGAGCACTATTTCCTGACAGAGTAACTGAAGTTGTAGCTATATGTTGATACTGAATAGCCTGAGGCGTAACAGTCAGTGCTAGACAATTCTTATTATCTACACTCTCCAAAAAATAGTATGATGGCAAAATACTAATCATGTGCCTCATTTCAGGAAGACAAAGGAGGCAAAAATGACGGAGTACTGCTCCGCACTTCAGTCTATGAAGCACAGCTTAAAGGTTTCCCATCAAGTCAATCATCTTGAAATGACAAAAAGGTGGGAAGATAATGCATTGAGAAAACATATTTCTAAAACAAAAAAGTTGGCTAATAGTCATGTAAGCATATGGGATCCTGTGATGCTTTCCTTCACTACACAAGAATTTCTCAGTGTGGTTCTCAGACCAGAATCATCTAAGGTGCTTGTTAAAAATACTATTTCTTGTGCTATTTCTGAACTATTGAGTAAGATACCTGAGCTGGGACTGAGGGGTATGAATTTTTAAGAGGAACCTCTAGGGGATTCAGTAAATGTGAAGTTCGAAAACTGCTGATTGAGAGCTTGGAGATGACTGGGCCACAATTATATTTATACCATGATTTGAGCTTAATTTTCCCCAATTTTCCACCTTCTTTACAATAAAATTTTATATGGCTCACACTGGCATACACTGATTCTACAAAACTTCCTTTGTACACCAAAGTTGGGTTTTTGTACATCAACTGATGAAATATATTAAAAGCTATTAAATGATGGAATTGCCTTTCAGCCAACAGCTTTGCTTCACCAGAGTCAATTTCTTTGTCTTTACAGTATTGCTGGTGTACTTATGGGAATATTATTGCATTCATCCCATATGTAGTAAAAGAATCTAAAGCAAGAAGATTAAAAATAATGATTCTTAATGAGGTGTAATGCATATGATAAAAAAGGTTATTACAACTACATTAAATAATGACTTTTATTGTCACCCTGACATAAATTATCTTATTAAATTTGCAGAAAATAATTTAAAATGAAGTATGTATATGACATGTTAGAAATACATTTTCCAAAACAGTGTCTAAAAAGCAAGTAATTAGGGATTTAAAACAATGTGTTTCCTCTTTGGGGTTGAAATCCATCCATCCATCCATCCATCTACCCATGCATGCATTCATGTATGCATTATACATATTTATCATTCTAATTCCAAATCGCTTACAGGAATTTATTATGTATGAAATTAGGAGATTGCCTCTATATTTAATATTACCAAATTAAACACCTATCACATTGCATACAAGATTCTAGAAGCTGTATATATCATCATAACCTGAATAATAAGGCCTAAGCTCTCACAAGACTTCAGTTCTAGTGGAGGAGGGAAGACAGTCAACAAACACTCAATAAATATATGTCAGGTAATGATAAATGCTGTGGAGAAACATAAAGCAGGGTAGCATGTTATATAGTGTGTTACAGTGCGGTCAGGGAGCCCTTCCCTGATAACTGGATATCTGAATAGGGACCTGAAAGACATGAAGGAGTAATCACGTAGCTATTGGAGGAAGAGCGCTGCAGGCAGTCAGACTACATACAAAGTGAGAGGCAGAGGCTTGCGCAGCAAAGTGGAGGGACAGTAAGGAGACCAGTGTGGCTGTAGCAGCGTAGGTGAGGATGTCTAGAAGGAAGAGAGATCAGAGAAGTAGCAGGGGACTAGATTATGGAACACCTTGTAACTATGGTGAGGACTTGGAATTTTTCTAGGCTAAGTGGAAGCCCCTGGCAGTTTTGGAGCATGACCCTGTCATATTTTATAAAGAAGAGCTCTGATTTGTGGGTGGAGAGTGGGCTGTAAAACAAGAGTGGAAAGAGGAATGTTGTTCCAAGGCTTTTCAAATATCTTAGCTAAAGGTGATGGTGTCCTGGTCTAGGGTGGTTGTAGTGGGAGTAATGGAAAAGGGTTGGTTTCTGGTTATATTTTTTTAAATGTGATATGCTGTTTATTAAATAAGATGTGATTGTGAGAGAAGGGAAAAATGACTCAAAATTTCCTGTTTAGACAGACTGAATTTGTCATTTGCTGACATGAAGACAGAGGAGCCTTTGAGGTGGGGAGGGGAACATGGGATAAAATGTTCCATTTGGAATATGGTCAGCTTGAGACTTTCTACCAGTCATCTAAGTGGAGATACCAAGGAGGCTGGTGGTTACATGGGGCTGGGATTCAGGAGAGAGGTCACAGTTAGAAATATAAATTTGGGGTCATCAAATATAGATGATATTTAAAGCCAAAGAACCAATGTGGCTACCTAGGGAGCACATATAAACAGAGAAGATATTTAAGAACTGGACCGCAGGGCACTTCAGTACTTGGAGATGAAAGAGATGAAATCAGTCAGAAACTTAGAAGAAACAGAGTGACAGGAGCAGAACAAAGAGAGCGAGTCGCCTTAGCAGACAAGTACTTAGTTGATTAGGGGGAAGTAAAAGTCGACACTGAGGTCTGCCAGTGTTCAAAGAGCTGGTCATGGCAGTATCTAAAACTGGATTAAGACAGGATGATTTTACATAAATTCCTGAAAAAATAGGATACAAATACTATCTATCACTACTGCCTTGATGCTCCCAATATTTTAATTCCTCATGCCAATGTAATCTAATATAGTCGCCACTGCTTATACGAGACAAATAACTGAAAACTGAAGTGTCAAGACAGTAGCTGATCTGTGATGTAGCTCATAATAGCTCTGTTATAATTTGTGGCGCAGACAGATAATAAAATAGTAGTACATTGGTTAATAGGTAAAGTTAATTTTATTCCTTTTTGAAGAACCCAGTACTCTTGTTTTCCATCTCATTGTCAGGTGTTGTCATTTTGGGGTACCTATACAAAGGTAAATATGATTATTGTTTTCCTATCTCAACTTGGAATGCTTTTGGTGCAAGCTGTGGATAAAAGAAGCTGAAGTAAAATATTAATACTTTTAAAATATGGGTTATTTAAGGGATAAAACAAATATATAAATTCTTAATATATGTTTTGAAATTTTAATGATATTTTTCAGTGTTACTAACAGGATGGAGAATTTTATTGATAACCAGCTTATATTCTTCACTGTCCTCTATTAGACTATCACTGGTCTCTATGGGGAGTAGGTGGGTTCAGTTAACCCCAATACATAATGTTGCCACTCTGAGGAGGGTTACTTTAGGTTATGAAATCTCTGGAAAGAGATGTCTTGTTCCATGTTCCCCTGAGTTTTCTGCTCATGTTACAGAGAGCAGCAGGAATTCTTAAAGTTTTCACTTAGCAAATACAAAACTGTACTGGTCCCCAAATTTTATGCCTTCATAAAATTTCCAAGTTGAATTAGTTTCATTTAGGATGGTCAGACTTTTGTGCTTTCCACAGGAATACAAATTCTCACTAAAAATACTGAAGTTAGAATTCCTAAATCCCTCCTTTAGAGATGCCACCTCTGTGAACCTGTGCATCTGAGAGTTGTCTAACACCAGGCATTTCCAAAAGCATGCTAATGAATTCTGGATCAATGGCCCAATAGAACCTTGGGAAAATAGTATAGTTATGAGCTCTTTAATTATGCAGGCTTTTAAAAAAATCCACCTGTTTGTTATTAGGCCCGACACACAGTAAATACTCAATAAATTCAATTGGATCACATGGGATTTTATGTAGACAGAGTAGGAAAGTGATAGCAAAGAGTACTTCCTGAAAAATCTTAGGACTATGAAAATGTATAGTGGTGTCATTGTGGTAGTATATAAAACACAATAATTACATATATACTTTTGTGTTATTGGACACTTTCTTTTTTGGGGATAAATATATCATACTATGCCACAATAGATGTATCTTTTTTTATGGGAAATACATACTATAGTTTGATTTTTAAAATTTGCTTAAATTAAACTTATTTCTAAATCACTCTTCAAGATTAATATTCAAAGCTAAATCAGCAATTTCAGGGTAAGGAATATAAAATTATAATGTAATGTTAAGATCATTTACCTGGGCAAAACTGGGTCATAACTTTTAATATGGCTTTTGGTATCATAATTTTCCCATTATGTTTCTATCTAGGAATCTTGTTTTACCAAGTGGAATTTTTTCCATTTGATAGGGTAGGTGATGAAAGCAGTGAAACCAGTGACCTTTTCATTTAAGAAACTGTGGGACAACATTCCCTGATCACATGGGTAATAGCAAAATATTATTTGTAAATACCTGAAAAAAATAGGATACAAATACTATCTATCACTATTGCCTTGATGCTCCCAATATCTTAATTCCGCATGCCAATGTAATCTAATATAGTCGCCACTGCTTATACGAGACAAATAACTGAAAACTGAAGTGTAGGTGATGTATATAACTCATATTATTTCACTCAGAAAATAAATTCTAAATAGATATCCCACCATTTGCTTTGCTTTTAAAGGATTAGTACAGGCATACAGTGTCACTCTTATATTCATATCTTCCTTCTCCAAATACCTTCTTCACACATTAGAAACAATGAATCTCCATATATACTATCATGGTGTTTATTTTCTTTTGAGATATTTGTACTGTCAGGGGAGAAGGGAGAATATATATATTTGTTCTTATTATGGCTACATAAGGTGGTGGTATATGCACATTGCCATAGGCCGGAGTAGAGTTGCCATTAAGTCCTCAGTCCATGAAGTGAAGACATGTTAAGATAGCATTGGGTCTCAGCAATGTCGTGGGATATATTTCTTTGGTGAAAAGTTACCCAAGCCCTAAATGTGGCCCAGAGAAGAAATGCACTCCTAAACTATTTCTGCTTCCCCCTTTCTTGTATACACTCCTACACCTTTTCTTTTTTCCTGTTTGGCCAATTTTTAAGGATGAACTGCTAAAGCCACTAAAATATACAAGGATACTAAAAGATGTAGATTCTAATACATAATTACAATGATTGCTGAGTATCAGTGTAAATTTTGCCTTCTTAAAGTGTGACAATATAAGGAAAATCTGGTAGGACACATAGAGAAATAACTATTTAAAGAAAAATAAAATTAATAGCTTAAAGCTTTCAAACCTTCATCTCAGCCTCAAAAATTTTTGTAGACATGAACTCTTTGTGGAAATCCAGTATGTTTCACACAATGTAGCCTTGGAACAGCCCCCCTGCCAATACTCTTTTACTTGATAAGGCTTCTTAGTATGTCTATAGAACACAAGGACTCTGCTATACATTTTGAAAGCAGTGGCTTATAATCTTTTTAGTAAATACTAGTTTGATGACAAGATGATAAATCTTTCCAACACAAGTAACTATTTTGTTTAAAGTCAACAAATGTTACTGAGTCTCTACTATGTTTCAGGCATGGTGCTGGGGGCATAAGAGGATTCTTCCACCCTTTTAGTTTTACCAAATGTACTTTTACAAAAGTATTACATTTTATGGAATGTTTTTGTTATGGAAGCTTTTAAATATGCTTCTTGGTTTAGTCCTTGAGAATTGTGAGTTATTTCTTGTGTTATTTTTCTTGTAACTATTTAAGGTTATAAGTGGGCTTAGAATTGTTTTAGCTCAATGACAATAGAATGGGTGGCTTAAAGAACAAATATTTATTTTTCATACTTCTGGAAACTGGAAGTTTGAGAACAGGGGGCCAGCATGGTTTGCTTCCTGGTGAGCGCTCTCTTATAAATGATTATCTTCTTGTTATGTCCACAGTGGAAAGAAAGCTATGCACTGTCTGGCCTTTATAAGGGCACTAATCCCATTCATGAGAGCGGCACCTTTGTAACCTAATTCCCTCCCAAAGGCCCCACCTGCTGACACCATCACTTTGAGATTAGGGTTTTAATGTATTAATTGTGGGAAGACAAACATTCGATCCATTACAATAATAAAATATTTTTGTGTACTTTGAATAATCTGAATGATTAACTGAATGCAGACAGGAGGAAAAGAAAAGGTATATGCAATATTAATGTATGCAAAATTCCCCAGTTGTGCGATTATGGAAATAAAGTATAATCTTTTCAACAGCCTGTTATCTGTGTTGTGAACTCAATAAAAAGGTAAGAGTTCAAATCCTAGCTATAAAGCCCACCCTCTTACTAGTCTTCACAATCAGCAGGCAAATCCGTCAATCCAGTTGCTCAGATCAAAATTTCTAGGATCATCCTTAATTACTCTTCTTTGCCTCTCCCTCCAATGCCGTCCATCCACAATTTTACTGATTCTAAATCCAAAGCATATCTTCAACCTATCTTGATCTACTCATCTTCATTCCTGGAACCATTATCAGGACTTTAGCACATTTCTTCAGTCTTTTTTTTTTTATAATAGGGAATTATTTTAATAGCTTTTTCACTTAATATTATAACAAGCATTTGTCCAGGAAATAGCTTGGCCTCAGTTAAAATTGTTATATAACTAAATGTCTGCTTAATTTTCATTGGATAAATATGTCATACTTTGCTTAACTGCTTCCAAATGTTTTAAAACTGAAGCTATTACCAGTTTTTGATATTGTAAATAGCATGGCAGGTAAACAATTTTATGCCTATAACTTTTTATATTAGTTAAGATAGTCTCTTTGGGATAAATCCCTGTCTTTTGTAATGGTATTTCAATTGCTTTTTGTATTTGCACCCTTGCTCCTGTGAAATCTATCCTCTAAAATGGAGAGTGATTTTTGATTTCATATATCAGATGTATAACTTCCCTCTAAACTTTTACAATGAAATCCAAGCCTTTACCCCAAATTATAAAGTCCTAAGTGACTAGTCTCTGTTTATTCTCCATCCTCTTCTCATTGCTGTCTTCCCTTTGTCCACTCCAGTCACACTGGCCTTTCTTTTCAAAGATGCCATGGTCCATCCTGCCTCTTGGCCTCTTCACTTGCTCTGTTCTCCCTCTGAAATGCAATTTCTCCTGATCTCTGCAGGCCTTACTTTGTCTAGTTATTCATATCTCAATTAAAAAGCCAGTTTCTCAAACAAATCTTTCGTTTGTTCAGTTAGGCTAATTGTATATTTTGATTCTTTGCATAGTACTTGTTTTATGACTAAATTAACCTTAGGCAGAGCCCCAGCATGCTGGAGGGTGAGCCACAGTTCAACAGAAGATAAGAAAAGTTGAGATAGGTTTATTATTCACAGGTCCTGGGAATTACACCATGATACACCTTGAGCGGCCACATGGGGAGGTCAGGGCAGGGTGCAGACAGAGAGAGGTTGGATGTGGGGCACATGCCTTTATTAGGGTCCTAGAGGGGGTCTTTTTGGGTTTCCAAACTAAGGCTGCATTGGTCAATTCAAACCAAAATAAGCTGGGTTTTGCTAAACTCTGTAGGGGTCTTATCTAAGGATATACATATGGAAGGCCCTGGGAGGCAGGGGAGAATTTTTTTTTTATTTTGATATCATTAATATACAATCACATGGGGTGGGGGAAGACTTTTTATCACAAGGGCTCTTGGGGAAGTCATACCAGAACCTTGTATTTACTTGCGACTGGGGGATATTATCTAGGACAAGTGCTTGCATGAGAGGATTAGTGTCAGTTTAAGGGCCCTGCAGGCTGAACAAAATGGTTGTGAGGCAAAAATTACCATGAAGTAGCTTAGCTGAATTCTCAACAACTTGTCTTTATTTGTTATTTTTCTTCTTGGCTTGCATATTTATTTATATTGTCTCTCTTCTTCTACTAAATAAGCTCCACAAAGGAAGTAGTGCATCTTAGTTATCGTAAAATCTCTAGCCCTCTTAGTGTCCTGGAACATAGTAGTCTCCTAATAATTATTTACTATGAAAGGATATTCCTCACCTATAAAGATAGACCAACACAGTGCACTTACACTTTCAAGGATTTTATCAGTATTAGATGACGGCCATACAGAGTTTAGCACAACCTAACAAACATTAGCTCAGAAAATGTTTGCATTATTATTGTGTCATTATTGAACACATCAAGAGGGTTATGGCTAGTTGGCCATTGACTGGAGCCATTTTTCTCTAGGTTAATTCTTTCTAAAATGACCTGATAGTGACATAGTATTAGCATATATCATTCTAATGCTCTGAAAAGCCAGGTTCAATAAATCAATTCTAGCAGTAATAAAGATCTTCACCTTCAAAGGTCCTTTAAATTTCATAGCATTTTGTAAGTTTTTCAAAGGACTTGTACTTCTATTTCTTCCCTTGGTCTTTATTTACATCCCTAACGTCCATTTTTTGAGTAAATGAAAGAATAGCTGGCTATAATTTTAAGGTAATTTGCTTTGTGATACTGTATTCTTCTCTGTGTTTAAAAGCTGGGGTTAGTTTTCTAGAACTCTGAGGTTCTTTGTTTCTTGAGGCCAGTGCCCTTTCAACTCTGTCATTTTAGAAATCAAAGCAGCTGACTATCTTTTTTTACTCTTGACTACCTTTTTTTTTTGAGTTAATGGCTTCGGGCAATAGTTATTGAAAAGCCCATAATGTATGCCTATTGATCATTCTATGGAGCTTTGAGCTCAGTTCCTAACATCACTACTTTTAAGTGTATGAGTTAGCCAGGTGGGTGTGGCCATATTTTACCAAAGTAAAGTAAAACTTACATCTTCTTCTCAAGAAGCTGAAATCTGTTAGGGTAAACAAGGCTGGCATCCACAAGTTAGTAAACACTCTGAGACGGAAGATCAGCTCACAGAATAGTAATATCTTTTTTGATTAAAAGATATGCTAAGAAAAATACTTGTTTAATATAGTTTAGGAAACTTTCCCTTAAGAAGAAATATAAAATGGGTTAACTTGATTGCACCAGGTTTCAAAAGTAGTATAACTTAGCTACGTCTATGTAAATGTCAAGTAATCAGGCATCTTAGTAAAATGTAGCAGTACCATATTTCATGTTCATGTTCCTATAATAATGTTATTAAAAATATCTAATTGGGAACATTTTGCTCCTCATGTTTGATGCCTCAAGTGCAGGAGCAGATGGCTGTTGGACCCATAGTCCTGACTTATTTAATTTTCTTTGTCCCTGCGGGGGATAAAAAGAACCTAAAAGAAATGTGAAAGGTGCCAGACATCCCTTAACACAAATCAGCTTCCAGAGGTAAGTGCAAAGTGACAGATAAACATCTAATGTCCATCCCCTCTATGCTACCTCTGACCTTGATGTTTATAAACATAATAAATAACCTCAGAGTTCCTGCTTTCTCATAAATTTTTGCCAGTATTCCTGGCCTTTGTCTCAGCTCACCAGTATCACTTTCAGGCTCCCTGAGCCTATAGTCCCCTCCATGTGTCCTTAATAACATCCTATCCTAGACTGCCTCATTCCCAAGATTCACTGATTCTAATTTTTTATCCCCTGCATAAACTTGAGATCTTGTCAGCATTATTAGTTCAATACTATTCATATTTATTGGGTGTCTAAAATATACCAAACAATCTTCTAAAACTGTAGATAAAAACAGGAAATAACATTCTTCCTTGAAAGAGTTTACAACCAAGTGGTGACAGACCTGTAAATACATGATTCCAGTTTAATGTGGAAGGGACAATACAGAGCAGTTGTTCTTAATTTTGTCTATACTTAGGAACATGGAAGAAATACAGATGTCCTTTTTCTTTAGGCTGTACTTAGCTAAGTCTTTGGGATAGTTGATAATTATGTGGGACATGCGAGGTAAGATGGTGTCATGGACACTCAAAGGAGAGAAAATAGCATGAAAAATTGCCACAAACGCATTGGCTTATTTGAAATCTTGATGTTTGTGTATATCAGCTCTGCAAACCTCTTTTATTCTAGTTCTTGTTAGTATTTCTCCAGCCTGGGTCCCTGAATATATGACATATTGCACAGATTTGGAAAAAAAAAGGACACAAATATTTCTTAAAATACAAGAATCCAAAATATAAAACCTGAAAATTCTTTACCCCAGTGCTTCAAGAAAGTTTTACTTTCTTGGCATATACATAATTTACATGGGCTTCAAAAAATAGGTATTATCTTTAAATCCATGTGTGAACTTAATAATCTTGGCCATGTTTTTAGTGTGAGTCTATCTGTGGAATACAATAATTTTTACTTTGAGTATAGTTTTCCATTTATACATATGGTTAAGTAGCTGATACCCAACCAGGATGAGTTTTATTGGCTTGAAGAAAAAAAGCAAGTAATTAAGAAGTTGAAGTTATTTCTCCCTTGCAAATGCACACAGATTTCTACAGAATAAAGGGCTTTTATCTCCCTCCCCAATCCTTCTGTTTCTTTGCCCATCTCTTTTCTTTTATTCCTCCTTTTCTTCCCTTCCATTTCCTCCCTTTCCTTTCCTCTCTTCTCTCCCCTTCCCTATAGCATGTAAATTGACCGGAATGGTTAGCTTTCATGAATGGAGCTTTGAGTATGCCATATACTTATAATTTTACATATAAACTTATTTTAGGTATGTTGCTCATATTCTTCAAAAGTTTTAAGCAAATGCCATATGATTAATCATCTTTGACAAATAATCTTTTTTTTTCCAACTCAAAAGAATTATAGTCACCAATCTCCCAACTATTCATTTTACACACACACACACAAAACTATTTCTGACTGTTACTGGGTCTCAAAATGTGTATCTCATAACTGGAATGTTGCACCCTGCAAAAGAAACTATCATTTTTATTTTGTTTGACTGGAAATTGAGCATGAAAGCATGGATTGTTTAAATTTGAAATCATAGCAGTGGTGTCGTGCATATCATAGAAATGGCTGGCTCTAAAAAAATAAGTCTTGAGCCTAGTGTCCCAAGGAGCCTGTGTAGCTTGGTCTCGTTGCTTTTCCTTGTGCTCATTTTTTTTTTTTCTCCCTCCTCTTTCCAAATAATTGGTTTTTCTGTTTTATGAATATGGGATTACATATGTCCTATTAGGAAAAAAAAGAAATGTGGTATATACCATTTTGAAGTAACCTCTATGTGCTAATCATTCTGAGGGGAATACAAAGGAAGTTTTGGCCATGGTCCGACTTCGCTCACAAACTGGCTTAAGATGTAAGTCTCAAAGGGAAAAAAATTACAAAGACATGAAGTATTTTGTTTAGTGCTATATATGAGTTATTGTTGTATATTGCTATATATAGTAAGTATGGTTTGCTTAAGAAGGTGCAATATCATGAATTAGAAGATATCCTTGATAGGCCACTAATAAATGGGTTACATGGGACAACTTATTTAATCTCACTAGTCTCAATTTTGTCAGATATTTGGGTTAAACTAAATGATTTCTAAAATGCATCCATTATGATTTTCTTAATCCCTAAATTATAGGAATTACATGAAAGGTTAATTTAGGCCATAAGAGGAATAGAAATTTATAATGCATATTTGGAAGGCAAAGTCTGAAGAAGAGAATTCAGTGAGGAATCTGATATTGATGAACACCTAGACATGAGCAGACCTGAAGTGTGTTTGTTCAGCTGAGAGGTTTCCCCTTCCATGTACTTGAAGATGAGGCATGGCCTTACATGCCACAGTAATAAAATGATAACCTAAAGATTTAGATTGCCTTTTTATAGAAATCCTTTTCTGTCTGCTAAACCAAAACAGCAAAAGAATAATTATGGCATATATTCATATGAAAAGTCTGTATAACCCATTTTTATCAGTGTAGTTTCTGAGGTCACCCTACATCAGAACCACCCTGTGTGATTTGTTGAAACTGTATTTTCTTGGGCTGTATTCCAAACCTCCTCAATTAGAATCTCTTAGTGATGGGTTCTGAAAAGTATCTTTTTTAATGAGGTCCTTAGAAGATTCTGGGGACATCCTAAATTGAGAGCACTTGCTATTTCCTACAAAGGGCATTAATAATTTGAATAAATAATGTATAATGGAGAGAAGAAGTATCTGAACACAGGGTACTCTTTCTAAAGAGGAGATAGAGCCTTGAAAATAGGAGCCACTGAGACAGTAAGACAAGGGATTCATGACTCATTCATTTCTATGTGATTAAGTTTTTTTTTTAATATGGAATGCTTCATGAATTTGCATGTCATCCTTGTGCAGGGACCATGCTAATCTTTTCTGTATCATTCCAATTTTAGTATATGTGCTGCCGAAGCGAGCATGTGATTAAGTTTGTTAAGAGTAATATTTGAGTAAATTTTCATCCTCTGTTATATGGCTCAAATCAATATTGTACCGTGTTTAGAGTATTATTTATCAGAGATTTAAATGAGTGAGTGAAGAAGAAATTTATCAGAATTTACAACTAGAAAGGCAGGGGACCTCATGGAAAGCCATTAGAATAGTTCATTCTTATTTCAGCTGAAATAGCACATTTTCTGATATTAAGTTCCTTGACCACTCTTTCTTAAGCAGCATACTCCAGCTTTCTCTCTTATATCTATTATACCACTTATCACATTATGACTATGGCATTCTATGTTTACTTATTTATTGTCTATCCCTATCCATTAGTTTTAGGCTCCTGATAGAAAACCTATTTCTTTCTTTTCTTTCTCTTCATCATTGTATCACCAGAGCCTACAGAGTGGCATCAATTGTTTAATAATGGAAAAAAAAAAGTAAGTTGGTCTATAGTTAAATCATATAATTTCTTTAGAGTCACATGAAAGGCCCCAAATATCTCTTTTCTATCTATTGATGCTAAAATTTTGAGTACTAAAACTTCATTTCACAGCTGTTGGGTTAGAAAAGCTCACCTGCTAACAACTGTTAATGCCATAATGTATAATTTGATTAAAAAAAAATGGTATCTAATGGACAGGATATTTGATGGTATACAGAGGGCCTAGGGAGAGGAAAGTAGACAGTACAACACACTCCATGGAAGAACTAATTAGAATAGGAAGCAGATCCTTGGGTGCATGTAAAGGGAAAGGGCAATAGAAGGGAGAGACATGTACTTGTCTTAACACTTTCTGATATGTACATCCCTCAAACAAAGTCTTTAACAAGTGTTTCTAGCAAAGCACCAATTACCATTTTAACACATAGTTAGCACAAATATTTTTCAAGACACTATGCAAGAAACTTTTAGAGATTCACATATGGAGACATTTTTTCTGTCCTACTGTAAGTTGAAATTCAATAAATTAAATGAAAAATTTACAGAAGACATTCAGAGTTTCCCCATGACTCAACTCTTGAGTTTTTTCTTAGTCAAAATGGAGCTCACCTTGCCATCATCAATTAATGGAACCCTGCACTATAAATCCATAAGAAAGAGGTAAAAAAGTTTATAATTCTATAACAGTGTAGGCTATACTTACCGGTTTGTATGTAATTAGCTGTTAAAAACAAAGTATAATTACTAGATAGTGGAAAAAAAAAACCCTGAAATTCCTGGAGAAATGTTATCATATAGTAAGGGAGATATTATCTGACAAAATATTTGGAAAAGTAGAATTTCCATCTTCTGAAGATAACTGAAAATATTCTTAAATAGGTAGATTTATGACTATATGTTTCTTAAATTCTGATGAAATTTGTGGATCTAACCCTCCGTAAATTCTTACCTTAGGAGACAGATTTTCCAAATTACTCCATGAGGTCAGCATTACTCTGATATACTGAAACCTCTAAAAAATATTTTAAGAAAAGAACTATAGATAAATATCAGCTATGAACTTAGATACAAAAATTCATATAAAATTTTAGCATGTCAAGTCCAAAAATGATAAAAAAAGCATTGAGTATGGTGGCCAATGAGATTTATCCTGGGAAAGAAAGGTTGATTTAATACTTGAAAAATCATTCAATGTAAATTACTCTGTCAATAAACCAAAATGGAAAAATTATGATTCACTCAGTAGAATCTGAAAAGGCACTTGAAAAAACATTAACATCCATTCCTGATAAAAAATTAGCAGCAAACTAGGAATAAAAGGAAACTTGTCCATCTTGGTAAAGAACAGCTGCAAAAATTCTACAAATAATGTATCACTTATGAGTAGAAGACTAAATGCTTCCTCCCTAAGATCAGAAAAGAGACAAAGATGTTTGCACCATTTATTTGAAATAGGATACTGAAGATTTATCCACTGCAGTAAGGCAAGGGGGAAAAAAAGCATCCAGATGGAAAGTAAGACACAGGATTGTCTTTTTTTCCTGCTTTCTTTTTTCTACATAGTTCTATGTAGAAAAATCTAACGGAATCTTTAAAAAACTCTTCTAAAACTGTTCAACGAGTTTAGCAAGTGTGTAATATCAATTAAAAAAGTAAAACACCTGTATCCTGAATACTATAAAACATTGCTGAAAAATATAAACACCTATATAAATAAAATACCATTTTCATAGCTCTGAAGACTTCCAGCAAATATCTGGAGATAATATATAGCAATATGAATATAGTTAACAATACCATATTGTAAACTTCATTTTTGAATAAACTTTTACTTTAGAATAGTTTTAGATTGATGTAAAGATTGAGAAGATAATACAGAGTTTCTTTTTGTTAACATGTTATATTTGTATGTATGTCAGACCTAATGGACCATCATTGATACATTATTATGAAGTAAATACATACATTACTCAGATTTCCTTAGTTTTTAACTAATAACTATTTAAAATGAGAGCTCCATCAGGATGTAGTTATGTCTTCTTAGGTTCCCAGACTGTTACAATTGCCAGACTTCCCCTGTTTTTGATGACACATTGGCAGTTGAGAAATATTGGCTGGGTTTTGTAGAATGACCTTCGTTTGGGATTTGTTAATGTTTTTTATGAGTAGACTGAGGTTATCGGTTTTTATGAGGAAGATCACAGAAGAGAAGTGCTGTTTTCATCCCTGAAGGGTATATACTATCAACATGCTTTATCACTGTGGATATTAGCATTGATCACTTGGTGGAGATAATATGTATCAGGCTTCTCCAATATAAATTCACTCAGCTTCTGATTCTTTCTTCCTGTAATCTTTTAAAGGAAGTCAGTTTGTGTGGCCTACACTTATGCACTAAGGAGTTGTGTTTGCCTTCCTTGAGGATATCTACATAAACTACTTGGAATTCTCTGCAAAGGTCTTTTTTCCTCACTTGTTTATTTAATCATTTACATCAATTTGAACACATGGATAATGTGTTCTATTTTTTAGGTTACAATCTAATACTATTTTATTAGTTTTGTTCAAATTGTTTTGGCTTTGGCTATTGGGACCCTTTCACTTGGTTCCTGTTGCCTTTGACATGACCCCATTATTGTTATATTTGCTTTGTTTTTACTTCCGTATTTGTTGCTACTACAGATATTGGACTGAGTCATTTCTCCAAAGAACTGTGGTTCCTTTTATGGGGAAATGGTGTTTGAAACCAAGATCTGGACGCTAGATGGGCTTAGTGCTATTGGGGTATCATTGTTTCTATGTGTATACTCAACTTTTATGTCCAACTTACCAATATTTTTTCTTTCATAGATCTATATCTGTCTAGGAGTCAGGCTAGGTTTAGTATTTGTTTTAGTTTTGAATACAAGACTCTTCAAATTGCTCTAATGACCTTGTTTTTGTCTTCCCACTTGGCTTTGGGACTTTGTTAGGTACGGTTACTCAAAGAAAGTGTCTTGCAACTCCTTCATCTGTAATAACACTGTTATTAGACTCAACACCTGCTGGTATGACAGTAAGATGTGGGTGAGGTCAAACATTCCAAAATACCTGATTTGAAGGTTTTTTGTAAGTATAGTTGATAAAAATCTTATGTTAGTTTCAAGTATACAACACAATGGTTCACCAGGTACCCACATTATTAAATCCTCACCCCTGCTGGTGCAGTTCCTATCTGTCCACATAGAAAGGTGCTACAGAATCATTGGCTGTATTTTCCATGCTGTGCCACCATTCCCATGACCAGCTTATTTTAGGATTGAGATAAAACACTCTTATTTAGCCTCAGTTATTTAGTGAGCCTATGTCTTGGGACTGTCATCTTCACAAGTGTTTCTGTTACTCCTCCAGTGATCTATAGCTTTTTTCTCCTGCAGTGTTCCAAATTATTTTTTAAATCCCTGCCCTCTATTTTGTTTTTGTTGTCATTATTTACCCTCTTGAGTGAGACAGGAAGGCTAGAAGGGGCTGTAGAGAGGAGGAATTATCTTCCTACAGCTGAGGAAAGGTTTCACAATTGTGTTCTCATGGTTTTTTCTTTATAGATAAGTCTTCTGCATTTCAGAGTGGTCACTCTTCCCCCACTCTTCCCTGGGCTGAGGGGATAATTCTTGAATCATAATTGTGAAAACATGGTGGGGTCCAGAAAGGAAATCCCAGGTGAGTGGGAATGCCTGTTTCCCTCCATAAGAACATAGAGCCTAGAAATTTTTTACTCTCAAGCTAATCCTCACTGAGCTTCTAGTAATTTGTAAAAATTATCATTTAAGTATCCCTATCAATTTATGTCTTCATTAGCTTCTGCTTAGCAGATTTTGGCTGGATGTACATCTTTCTGGATGTGCATGCCTCTTTGGAGTGGTGTGGCAATTTGCCTGTGACCTTAGTTCTCTAATGGATCCATGGAGTTGTTGATTTTCAGTTTGTGCAGCTTTTTCTTACTGTAAGGAAGCAGTAATGATTCCAAACTCTTTACAATTGGAAATGAAACCAGAATTTCTCTTTTCATTCATTGTTCAGCAAATATTTGTTGAGAAGCTATTTGTGCATGCATTTCTTAAGCACTAAGGATGCAAAGATAAACAAAACAAGCATGAGTTGTACCCTTATGGACCTTAGTGTGAAAAAAAATGTATACATGTATCTAATCAATCTTTATACATATAATAATTATAGCAAAAGATAAATAGAACAAAGTGAAAATAAGGATTGCTATGAGAATGTATGTAAAGGTGACCTACACAATTTGCTACAGTATTAAGAAATTCAGTCAAATTAAGCTACTGAGTTGTTATAAATTCATTAGATACCTGCATGAATCCACAGAAATTTTAGCAGCAATTGCTTAGGTGAGAAAGGCAAGAACACGATTTCTGCATTTATTCAAGATAATTAAAAAAATATCTGTATTGGGCTCATTGTAATCTTTGGAATATGAAATAATGATATTTGAGAAGTATGTTAAATACTCAGCTAAAACATTTGATTTGCTGTAAAGAGCATGTCAGCTTAATATCTTTTAGGGAATCAAATGTACATTCTTGGATTAATAGTTGCTAATGGAGACCAATGTGAAATATATATTTCTAGTTGAACATAAAACTTCTCTAAGGACAAAATAGTTTTATGTAAACAATTTTTGACAATAGCTTTTTAAAAGGCTGTTATGCATTGGAAAAGTGAATTGCAGTATTTGAAAATGTTAAGCATTCCCAGGAACAACTGAGCACAAAGCCATTTATCCACAATTTCACATACAATTATTTATAAAAATAGATATTCAATACATGGCAACATTTAGGTACATTCAGATAGGATGTTCTACTTAAAGATGAAACTGGAATTTTTTAAAGTGGCACTTGGTCTTTGACCATTAGGCATTCATAATAAATTCACCATTTCTTTACCAACTTTATAATTATCAAACAGGCATTCACGGAGTTCTCATTACGTGCCTAACTTTACAGTACTCACTTTGGTGTATATTAGTGAACAAGGTATTCCAATGGAACGCTATATTTTGAGAAAATAGTAAATTTAGGAGATTCAGTAATACATGAATTATTAAACTGTTTGTGATGATAAGTCGAAAATGAGTTTAGAGAATCGATAATGGAGAAAAGCTTCTATGACTAGAATTGTCAAAAAATTTTGAGGTGGGAGGAAATGTGCTAGATTTCACTGAAGTGTGCCTTGGATCGCCACAGGAGAGGAAAGGGCATTCTTTGTTCATGGCAAGGACCCAGTCTGGGTGGAGGTTTGGATGAGATAATTAATCTTTGAAATCATTAGACTAGGACCTGTGAGGGCCCGAACAGTCTGGTCGTAGGGCCAGGATTCACTCCAAGACTTTATTTTTGCTTCCCAAGCTGGACACTGCAGAGGAGACTTCTGTAGACTCATGGATCATTTTGGACACACAGAAGATCAGTCTAATTCAAAACATCATCGTAAACAATGACCCAGCTGGTTGATGGCATTTACCTGACTGATTTAGTTTCACAAGTTCAAGTAAAACAGGACAATTCAGTGAATAAAATTTTATAATCCTGGAGGCACAGAATCTTTCTCACCTTTAATCATATCAAATAGCTCTATACTTTGTTTTAACTTTTTTTGTGGTCCTTAAAACTGGAGTACCAAAACAAGTCATTGCCTAAATTACTCATTTTAGTATAAGAATTATAAAAAATGGTACTGATTTTCATAAACAGTATAGGCAAATTATTGGTAAATCATTTGTAGAATGTTTAGTATATCTTAGCCCTCATGTGAGAATTGTATTGTTTTTGGTGGATTATGTGAAGTAAGGGAGCCTGTGTTTTTTATTCCCTCCAGAGTGCCACATACATTTATTAACCATAGGTGTTGGGTGTACTATACACTAACTAGAAAATAACAAATACACCTACAGAGATACAATTGAAGTTTGAAAAACAACACAAATGTCTCAAATTGATTCCTTTTCTGGTTTTTGATACAAGTCTCTCAGTACAGAACAAAACAAAGCCACGCTGAGAGAGGGAGGACAGATGAAGCTGCCAACAGGAAGGAGCTCGAGCGCTTCATGGAAGAGAGAGGATTAAACCTCCAGCTTTCTCTGGGGAGACCAGGGGTGGAGATCGCCACGTAGCCCACTTCTCTGTGTGGTTTGGGGGCTGATAACAAGGCAGAATAAAACCAAAGTGGAGCCTTTCCTCCGAGTTGCTCACAGAGACAAGCGTGATTAAACAGCACCAGGAGCTGGCAACAGGGCCGCGCCACTTGGAGCTCATTTTCTTTTGTTAGTTTTCTTTAAATCTGTTGTCAGCTAAGCAAACCTTTGCCCATGTGAAGCAGCCCACTGAATGTGCAGGAATGAGGATGGACAAGTGGACCTGTGTTCCTTAATCTTAGCCATAATTTACATTTCCTCACCAGACTGGACATAAAAATACTCCCCCAAACTCTTCTGTGTGCCAAGTATTCATTAGCAGAACTGAGGCTAGACATTAATCATGTTTTCCTAGTATCATCACTTGGTTCCTTGCAAAATTGAGTCTGGGATTCTATTTTAAAACCATGTTTCATGTATAAAATCCATATAATTGAGATCATATTTTGCAGGTATTCAAATGAGGCAACTCTTTATATTGGCATATAATATATTAGTATTTTTTTGGAGATATATTAAGTAACCAAAGATACAGAACACAGCCTATAATAAGGAACACTTGTGTAGCAAAATGATAGATAATACATATGTGTTATCTATTAATCTCTGGAAGGATAATAAAAATGATTATCCTTTACAATGTTGCCAGGCAGAGAGGCGAACTGAAATGTGTGGTGGAAACCTTCACTCAGAATTCTCCATGTGTCCCTATGTTGAACAATGGCTTAAATAATTTTTATATATAAATTTCTTAAATGACCAAAGTTATTTTCAAATGTAATATATGCACATGGAAAAATTTCAAAGACTACCAAGGGAATATAGTACAAATATTAATGTTTAGCTATTATTGAAATTGAAATTGCAAATTCAGAGGCTGATTTTCTTCCCATCTGTATTTAAAATGGTATTGTATCCTACATTATTTCCTAGGGAGTTTATAATCTGAATAGGTCTCAGGAAAACCAAGCATTATGTTCTTAAGATTCCATATATGTTATATGAATTAGCATTATTGTGCAGGAATAGTTGAGTGACTCAAATATATGCAAGATAGAAAAATAATAAATATTTAAAGAATGAATATATAATGTTACATAGATACCAGTGGCTTTTCTTTTTTAAATTCTATCATCTGTAATCTCCCTTTACACTGTCCTCTCTTTTTTAACTCTCCCTCCCTTTTTTCCCAAAAAGCACAGAAATTATGAGTATGGTAAAATTTAGTTATATTCTTTGTTTGATCATGATGGTGAATATGGAAGCCATGTTTAATAATAGGATACATATATTTCAGGAACATGGACTACTACTTGATGACAGCAACTATCTCTACCTTCAGGTATTTACTTAAATGTCTCCTGCACAGAGAATTTCCTGAACACTGTGTTTAAAATTGTCACCCCCCACACCCCAAACCATCACCCATATACTGTGCTCTCTGCTCTATCCCTACCTGGATATGTGCCTGTTGGACGAAAGAAAAGTTTGAACTCTGTGGTCAGAGTCACTCTTGGCCTCCAGTCATTTAGTGCATGAAAACAACAGAGCATTAAACTGTTTCTTTTGTCCCCTCCATTCTTAATCAGATCTTTTCTTTGGGGTGCCAAGGTTTTTATTTCTTTGGGTAATTATGTTCTCCTGCCTTACCTACTATCATGCACTCTTTCAATGTTACTTTCTTTTTCACTCATGCTTATTAGTTGTCAGAAATACATGAAACTCTTTTCTCTTTCAAAAAAGATAATCCTAGCCTAGAGCTATTGTCTTGTTTCTTTAAAGTTTGCTAATATTTTTTAAATGGTATAAAATGAATACCTTCTCATGGTTAAAAACAAAAGCAAATTTTGCTGAGAACATAAACAAATGAACCACTTTGTTTCAAGATCCCTTAAAAGTCACTGATAACATATTAATACTTTCTTTTTTAAAAAATACTGAGCACCTATGTGACAGACATTATTTTAGGCTCACATGGATACCTATATACATATAAAAATTATTTCTAAAATTTTATTCATGATCTCTTTTAGAGTAGGCATTCAAAGGACTATTTAACTTTTTTCCTGTTCCTTAAATGAGCCTCTGCTCATTTACGATTTCTCCGGACTAGCACTTTCTTCTTAAGCCATTCATATGAAAACAGTCATATGAAAGTATTGTTAAATATATTTTGACAGGACAGGGCTTTGTTTTCATAAATTGTGTTTGCCTCTCTTTATAAATAGAAAACTTAAAGGTTTAATGACAATTTTTCACATAATAGAATTTTGTTTTCTGTCATTAGCGATGGCATATGCTGTTGTCATGTGTGACAGAGACTAGAGAACAATGAACAATCACTTTCATAGATATTCTGACCAAGGGAAACAGCACAAAATCAGTATGTTTGCTTGTAGTATAGACCCTTAACAGGAAGGACGTATTGTAGATGAAGGTACATCTAGCAAAATATATGCTCTAAGTTACTTCTAAAACATAAACATTCAGGATTATTAGTAGCTCCCTAAGTGAATGCTAAACTGTGTTTTTATTTCTGCTACAATCTGTAGTGATTGTTGCCATAGAGGTTTAATGACTTGGAAGACTAGAGATGTGAAAATAGCATATTAAAAATATCGGTGTCATATAGGTTTTAATTTATTCAATTTTTAATCTGGCTTACTGTGCACAGAGTGAAATTAGGTTTTTTGATATAATCTATTGTAGCTTTTTATTAAAGCAAAATTACTGTGGTATTTTCAGGTAACATCAACATTTACAAGAAAACCAATGAAAGTAAACCTCAAATCCCTGATTTAATAGAAGGTAAGTTACTTATTTAGTAGAATATAAAATACTTCTAACTGAGTTAAGCCAATGGAAATAAAGCAGATCTGTGTTATTATAATTATTTAATGTTAGTAGTGAGATGAGTGTGAAGAAACCAGCTGATAAACATTGGGTATGGTGGCATTAATGAGGTTGCTTCGGTGAGAGTGCTCCAAAGGCTGGAACAGGAGAGGCACATCTAGGTGTTTTATTACTAAGCTCATAAAATCATTTGCCATTTTCCTTTTATAATTCATTACATCAAAACTGAGATCTTTGATTTTTTTGTTTCTCCTTACGCCTCTTATTACTGCTCCCTAAGCCATCTGCTGTGTTGAAGCCTACCGTTTCCTTCCTTCTGCACTTTACATAGTGCTGCCCAGTAACATCTCCTAAATCCAAGGAAGATGTTCCCCCCCTTACCATGACAGCTGGAAATCAATCCATTTAGGGATCACTTATCCCTTGAATTTTTTTTTTAAATCTGTTATTAGTAAGGTATATGTGCGAGTTTAATTGAATTTAATCTGGGTAATTTCTTTTCTTACCTCTCTAAGATATTAGTATAATTACTGAATGTTGGGGGTTTGTGATTTTTTAAGCAGGAATCTTAGTTCCACTCCCAAGGGAAAGCATTAGAGCTTAATTACTAGCATTATTAATAGCAATCTAGTTCGAAGTCTATAGAGTGCTGCACTGATACAGACTTCTCCTGCTGACTCTCATGTTCTGTCTTTAAGAACTGTCAGCGGTACTAGGCAGTTCTGGCTTTTGTGATTCCCGTGTGTGACTGTATTTAATCTACCTTTCTTCTTATGGAGGGCACTGTCAATGTGGACATATTTAGATTTGATTCTTTTAAAATTCTCTTTTAGAATTTAACATTTTTGCAGCACCTTCACAGATGTACTTGTTATGCTATGATGGCTTCGAAATTCGGTTTCGGTCAACTTGATGACATTGCTAAATCACCAAATAAAACGCTGTGGTGGGAAATTTGGTCTGTTAAGCAGCTTAGGGTTAAGGTTCTCAGAAAGATTATTGATAAAACAAATCAGCTTCTCAGGGAAGCATGGGATTTGAGAGAAGCTTCAGACTGTCCTGAGGAAGGGCTGGGGGCTGGAGCTTGGAGAATGGGCTGAGACTGTTCTAAAGAAGTTCTCGAGCTGTTGGTGAGACAGGTTTGTGGTGCTTTTTTTCCTTTTGATCCCTGGACAGTTTAGGCCTTCCCTGATTAGTTTCATCTAGACTTGGACTCTTAGGAAAACCTTGTGAATCCCCTTAATAGAGATGAGAACAATTCTTGTGGGACCGGGAAGGTCCAGAGCCTGTGCCAAGTCTGTTCAGAAGGTTAAGAAGGTTCTCAACAATTCCCTCAAGGAGGTGGTGGTGAAATTGGGAGCATTTTTCATACCAGAAACTGGAAATCACGGAAAGCCTAGGTGGGATGTAGAATGGAAATCTGTCTCTCTTGGTCTTCTTTAACATAGATACTTCAGAGTGTTTTATTTTTAATACAAGGACTCCTTGATGGTAGAATATGAAGCAGTATCTTCTTGGAAGAAGCTGGCAAAGAGAAAGAAGGAAATGAGAAATCCAGACAAATTGCTCCTGAAGGCCTGCCAGTCTTTGAGTCCAGTGTTTGACTATCTCAAGGCTGCCTAAGAGAGAATAGGGCCTTTATACTCCATTGCAGGAAGGCAGTTTTAAATTAAGCCATGTTTGTTTAACAATTCTATTGTCCGCACTTAACCTTTTAAAGCTGCCCAGTATATCTAATCACTACAAAGGGAATCAGGAGAAGGTATATAGGATACAAGTTGGGTTAAAGTGTGAAAGTAAGGAGAAGGGAGTCACTGTTTGGGAGCCCGTGTTTAACAATGTGTGAAATTCCCCAAGGTTAAAGACTCATGGTGAAATAGGCACGGTTACTTTTACCTAGTGACCATTTGCCATCTGGAATTTTTCTTTCTACTAATTAACATTCAAATGTCCTGCATAACACTTGGATGGATTTCTTTCCAGGCCTTAGAGGATCTGGGCCTTTTCTAAGTCTAAGAGGGAAGTGTGAAATGGACAGATATATTCCACAAGGGGATTCTGAACTCCATTACTGAGGTTGTAACCTTTATGAGCCAAGCATTGCTAGACCCTTTAGAAATGACTGGCCTTATTTTGGGGAACTTTTATTTAAATGTTTAAAGTAATGATTATAACATTATATTGTGGGGTTTATGATGTATTTAGGATGTAAAATATATGACAGTTCTATAAAGACTGGGGGTATAAGTGGAATTACACTGTTCAAGGCTTTTACAGTTTGATCAAAGTGGTGTGATATTAAGTCTAAGTGGACACTGATTTGTAAAGTCTTTAATCCATTTTGAGTTGATTTTTGTGTATGGTGTAAGAGTCCAGTTTCATTCTTTAGTGAGAGGCTGTCCAGTTTTCCAATATTTATTAAAAGGACTGTACTTTCCCCACTGTGTATCCTTGCTCCTTTGTCATACATTAATTGGCCGTATATATGTTGGTTTATTTCTTGGCTCTCTGTTCTATGTATCTGTTATTCTTTTTTTAATTGAATGACTTTTATATGTAACATTGTGTAAATTTAAGGTGTACAGCATGTTACTTTGATACATTTATGTATTGTAATAAGATTGCCATTGTAGCTATACTTGTCACATTACATAATTATAGTAAAATATTAGTCTGTATTATTGTACATTAGATCTCTTTGGTTTATTTAGTACTAATTCAAAGTTTGTTCCCTTAAACATTATCAATCTTATATCCCTACCCTTCATCTGCTGGTAACCACCATGTTACTCTCTGCTTCTTACAGGGTTGATTTTATTAGAGTCCACATATAAGTGGGCTCTACCACACAGTTCTTGTCTTTCCCCGTCTGACTTACTTTGCTTAGCCTAATGCTCAACAGCCATCCATTTTGTCATGAGTGCAGTACATCTTTCTTGTGACTGAGCAACATTCTTTTGTTCGCATGTATCACATACTTTTTATCCATTCATCTATTGATGATCATTTGGTTTGTTTCCATCTTTTGACTATTGTAACTAATGGTACAATAAACATGGGAATGCATATATCTCATTGAAACACTTTGTTTTCATTTTCTTTGGGTGTCTACCCAGAAGTGGAATTACTGGATCATGGTAGATCTATTTTTAATTCTTTTGAGGAACCTCCATATTGTTTTCAACTGTCATTAGAACAATTTACATTCTCAGCAATGGTGTTTAAGGATTCCCTTTTCACCACATCCTTGCCAGCACTGTTGTCCATGTCTCGATGATAGTTAACAGGTGTGGGGTAATATCTCATTGTGGTTTTGATTTGCATTTTCCTGATGATTAGAGATGTGGAGCATCTTTTCATGTGCTTGTTGATCATTTTTATGTCCTCTTTGGAAAAAAGTTATGCCCATTTCTAATCAGATTGTTTGCTTTTTTTGTTATGCAATTGTATGAGTTCTTCATAAATTTTGGACATGAACCCCTTGTCCAGTATATGGTTTGCAAAAGTTTTCTGCCATTCTGTAGTTTGTCTTTTAATTTTAATCATTTACTGTGCAGAAGATTTTGAGTTTTATGTAGTCTCATTTGTTGATTTTTGATTTTGTTATCTGTGCTTTTGGCATCATGTCCAAAAAAATCATTCCTAAGATCAGTATCGATGAGCTGCTTCTTTACGTTTTCTTCTAAGGGTTTTATGGTGTCAGTTTTTATGTTTAAGTCCAATCCACTTCAGGTTAATTTTTGTGAGTAGTATCCAATTTCATTGATCTGTATGTGTTTCTTCTATTTTCCCACTACCATTTATTAAAGAGACTATCCTTTCTCCATTGGGTATTGTCGGCTCTCCTACTGAATATTAGTTGACCATACAGGCTGGTACTTAATTCTGCGCTTTGTATTCTGTTCCATTGATCTATGTGTCTATTTTTGTGTCAGAAATGTACTGCTCTTATTACTATAGCTTTGTAGTATAGTTTGAAGTCAGGATGCATGATACCTCCAGCTTTGTTTTTTTTTCTCAGGATTGCTTTGGCTTTCTAGGGCCTTTTGTGGTTCCACATAAATTTAGTATTATTTCTTCTTTTTCTGTGAAAAATGCCTTTGGTATTTTGAAGGGATTGCATTGACTCTGTAGATGGTTTTTGGGTAGTATGGCCATTTTAACAATTCTTCTGATCCATAAACACAGAATGGAAAAATATGAAGCACTTGACAAATTTTCATGCCATCCTTGTGCAGGAGCCATGTTAATCTCCCTGTATTATTTAATTTTTATGTGTTGCTAAAGCAAGATCTTTTAAAGAGGCAGCTTCTGACAGCATGCCCAGTAATGGGGGCCCTAAAACTTAGGGCTGTCATTAGTCTCTAAGGAACTTTCTACGAATTTGACAAACCGCATGGACAAGGCCCTATGCCAGAATGCCTGGTTCCACCTGTGAAATGTTGGACGGATCTTACCTTTACATGACTTTTTTTTTAATATCTTTACGTGACTATTTTGCCAAGTAGTTTTGTAGAGTACACACAGTACAAGAATCAAGATATAATCTCTGCAGATTCTTCTATTTTTACTTAATTCCAGATTGAATAGAGGAATTGGGCAATATAATATCACAGAATGGGACACAGACATTCTCCTTTGGTTTTCTCCCAGAATCTTCCCTTGCTTAAAACTCATTCTTGGCTTGCAAAAATGAAAATAATTCACAGGAAAGTTATGTCCTTTGTTGTAATTGTTACATCTTCAAAAGCAACATAAGTTGTTATGAGATAGGACAAGTGGACGCTTTAAGACAGAAGTATTTGGGCTCTTGTACATTTCTTATCTATCTACTTCATAATATTACTGAATTGTAAGAGTGTGTATATTTTTCCACTTACTCCCAAAACATGCTTTTTAAAAGGCAAGGAGAATGCATTTCATATTTAAATTTCAAGCAATAGCACAGTACCTGCCCCATCATTGGCATTTGATGAATGCATGGTATTACTTATTTTTCACTATTTTACTTCCTTAAAGAATACTAGAGGAAACTATCTGAGATATAAATTTTGAAATAACAACATGTAGATTCTTTCTAATGAGATGAACCAAGAAGTTGTTTTCTATACTCCTCTATTTCTTTTCAAGACTACTGTAGCTGGATAGCACACTTTTATAAAGACTATTCAATACTATTACAACTAATAGTTAAATCTGTAATGCCAAGCCTCTTTTATTTTACTTTTTTTACTATGTTATTTCCAGACTCTGAATGAAGAATTTTGTCAAGTCTTGTGTCAGTCGTTACTAATTATATGATATTAAGTGGCTATTTAATGACTCTAAGTTTAAAGTTACATTTCTTTATGTTCAAAATATATGAGGCTATATTTTCACTTGCATTTGTGTTGCATCTGTTGAACTTCACAAATGCAACATACAAATTATTATTGTTATACTTATATTTACTGAATACATACTGGTAATGTAGCTCTGTGATAAAATATAATAACCTGACAAATTATAGCTTGGATTTGAAATAGAAAAATGGACTAGAAATCACCTGGAATAAAAAATAGACTATATTCAAAGTATGATTCTACTCAGTTCATGATTTAACATACCTTGCACATCGGCCAGTGTTACAATGTTTATGAAGCACATGTGGTACTCATTTGTTTTTCCTTTGATCTCATTAAAAGTATTCTCAGATGAAGGATCTTACAGACTATTTACTTTTAAACTACAGCACAGCAAAAGTACATTTTAAAACATTTGAACTTGGTCTTAATCTCAAGTCAACAATGTGTAGTAACTCAATAAATGAAATCCTTTGCTCCTCTTCTGTTCAGATTTAGTGCCTGTAGTAGGAAGACAACTTCTGTGGCATTATCATTGCAAATTCTGTTTGCAGGAAAAACTCACTGTTGCTGATAAAAAATCAAGTCAAAATTGGAGATTTGGATATGAAACACTCTCTGGTGATTGTTTAGCACAAGAGAACATTTTTGTTTTGGGACTGAAATAAACTCCCTATATCTATTTTTAAGAAATGCTTATAGTGTAAATATGTCACTCATGCTACCACAAACATGAGCTTTGCAAAATGAGCTTGGAAATGGTCTATATTTAAATCTAAAAAGAACTCATGACAAAATGATGCTAACTATAGAGCTTGCAACGTTTTAGGTCATTTAAAGAGAAAAATACAAAGCTATCCAAGACTTCCTGTGATAATTAATGCCTCTCTTATGGTAGCATAAAATGCTCGAATGGCAATGTTGTGGGAAGTCATTTGGTTTTTATCAGCTGCTGAAATTATTTTGGATGTTGTCACTAAAAATAGCAAGGCATACAGGTGCATCAGCATCCAGGGTGCAGCGGATTGGCACATGCCTGCCTGGACCCAGCTTTCTTTTGAGGCTCAGATTAAAGGCCTGATTTTGTAGTTTCATCCCTCACACTAAGGGGAGATCAATGACTGCTATTCATTTGATTGTTTTTGTGGAAGTGTTGAAGGGGGAGTGTCTGAAAGAAAGGAGGTCAGGGTGGAGGAATGAGGAAGCAAGAATTAGGGAGATGCTTAAATTTTTTATTATTTTTTACCTCTTAAAAAAGACTAGTCCAGGAAATTTCCTAAATCTGATGACTGAATTCATCTTTTTAAGCTTTTTAAAAGCAAGAGACTATTTCAATGATACTTTTATATAATTGTGAATTAAACGGATGCCAGAGAAAAGAACAAACAAAACAAGATAAAAAAACAAGAAGAAAGAAAAGGGAAATGAGAGAGTGAAAAATTTTCAAGTTTCTGTATTGTTAGGAATGATGAGTCTCTGCTTTTTTTAAACTCAGTGATTTGTTAACTTCTCTGTTATCACTGTTTTTGCTCATCCCTGTCTTTACATTTTCCTTGCTGAATTTTTGACTTTATGAAAGTTTCTCATGTTATACTTTACAATTTTTATCCTAATAATGACTGCCAGAATTTTTCTATTTATTCCTATCTCCATTGGATGGTTAAGGCTAGTGAACTTGTGAATACTATAAGCTTCTAATTCTAGGCAAGGCCTCCCTCCACCAAGGAGAGAGGCTTCCTAAGTCCTGAGAGCAAATCCTGGAGTAAGAGAAAGAAATATCAAGGAGTACATAATTAAGGCTAATCCTTCCCCTGTGCAAATTCTATGACTACCACTACTACTACTTCTACTAACTAATATTTATTAAATACTTACATTTTTAAAAGATTTAGGTGGATAATATTATATGTATAAAGATTATGTGTGTTATAATATTGCTATTTTACAGAAGAGATAAATTGTTTGCAGAGGTAAAGTAATTTACTTAAAATCATACATTTAGATATGAATCCATATTGCTGAAAAATTATGAGGAAACTATTAGCACCTTAAAATTTTTCCTTAAATCCTTTTTATTTCATCAAGATTTTTATAGTTATTTCATAATACCATTGGTGATATAAACCAGATGATAGAAGTTACCATGTATTAATTTCACGTATATACTATAACTCATTTACCATGAAAGTTGTGTTGTGTCATGATCATGATTTACATATTGGTTGGTGATGCTTTTTATAAATGAAATGTGTTGACCAGAACAGAGACAGAGCTAAAATAAAAAGCATTTATGTGGGTTCTTAGAATCACAATTCAGGGAGCGCACACAGACTCCGATAACAGCCCAAACTGTACAAAAGACAAAAGGGAATGTTGGATGCACTGCTTACAAGGAACTGTGATTGGTGTTGTTAACAGTGGCTGAATATAATTGGTTCCTAAGGGGAACACTGTGCAAAGTGTCTTACTGTAGCAGGTTGCGGGTGTTCAAGCAGAGTCCTTGGAATACTTGTGTCTTGGTCCAAGGTTTATGGTTTCAGTTGGTGAGGACCAGCATAAGGCCCATCTCTTAATGGCCCCCACTCCATTTAAAAACCTCTTGACATAATAACTCCATTTCATTTTACTTTTCATAAATGTTTTCTAGAAGCTACAATTTTATAATTTTAAGAAGCTTAGTTAGGTGGCTAATTAACGTAGGTGCCACTGCTATTATTTATGTCACATTAGATAATCATACATATTGTATTTTATATTTTAACACTAAGAAAAAGCAGCTGAGTTAACCCTATAAGGAGCCAATACTTTATTTAAAATCATTAGAGGAAAATGTCTTGCTTTTCTCTATTTGGTGAAAATTCAGAATTTTTATTTAAATGCACTCATTTGCAAATTAAAGTTAATTCACTGCATTTACTAGGGCTACACTTATCCACAATAATTCTGACTTGATTATGAATATTATGATTTAGTTATGCAAATGCCATTGAAATTTGTTACTTCTATCATAACCTCATATAGTCACAGTAGTTACCCAAAATATAGTCTTGTAAAAATGTAATTATGTTAGATAGAGTATATATGGATATTTGTGTATAGTTAAATATTGTATATGACTAAAACTTATTAGTTATTTAGTTGTTAGGGAAATTACTAATATCCTCCAAGAGAGTGATGAGTACTTAAGTTTCGTGGTGGTTTTAAGTATGCTCTATATGAAGTTATATAAAATATAAGACTGTGTGTGCCATCTCTTTAGTCTGTGGTCTGTACCAGGTTCAGGCCAAGAATCTTGCTTGCCTTATGTATTTTTATCTTCCCAAGAACTCCATGAGTCTTAAAAAACCTTAATGAGGATTTCTCTGGGTAAGTTCTGTTCTAGGTAATGGGGATTCAGCATTGAACCAACAGACAACAATCTCTGCCCTAGCAGAGCTCACATTCTAGTTGAGGAAAAGTTTAAAAAAAAAAGTAAAAATACATGAATAAAACAAAATATATAATACTAATATTTGTCTTAAATAGAAAAAGAAAGGGAATTAGGATAGGAAGCATCATGGAGAGGGGCCATTATTTTAGGAAGGGTTCCAGAAGTTCTCATGAAGAAGGTAAAATATGACTGAAGGCCTGAAGAAAATTAAAATGACAACAAAATATTTATCTGTGGGAGGAGCTTGTCCAGCATAGAAAGCAAATGCAAAGCCCTGAGGTAAGACTTTGCCAGCAAAGATGAAGCCCAGTGAGTGGGAGAGTGGCATGATGGGAGGTTAGAGACGTAACTTGCTCCAAATCACATGGCATGGGTGATAAACTGCCAAAGTGCTTAAAACTGTAAGAGAGAAGTGACAGGCAGTCAATTAGTGAGATAGATTAATGAATATATAGATGTACAGGGGTATGAATAGTTAAATAAATGATAGATAAGTAGACAGGTAGATAGATTAATAAATGGATGTCCAGTTATTATTCTTTTTAAGAACCTTGTTTAGTACAAGTAATGCATGCTTATTATGGGAGAAAGAAACTGAGTAGCTGTGTATGTGGCTGCCCACTATTACATCAAGCGTTAGCATCAGATATAGATTTGAAGCACTAGAAAGCCTGTAGAATCATTCAAAGAAAGGATAAGGAACTCTATCCCTGAATTTGATACTCCAAAACAAGACTAAAAATTTTGCACAATACTTTCACATTATGCTCTAATCATCATCGTCTACTTTAAGTACATACAAGCTTAATACTTACATTCTGTCAGTCTCAGTGGAGATGTGATCCCTTCTTATAATAGCTCAGGATTCTTTGAATCTTTGCCTTGATAAAGAACTATGTCAGCCTCTATAACTGTCTGTTATGTGTGAGTACTTCATAAATGGAGAGGTTGAACAGAGCAATAAGCAGCAAGAAGCAAGACAAAGGGGAAAACAGAACAAGCTTAGTGGTTGAGAAGGTCATGGCCAAGAAGATGAAAAAGATGGCAATCCTCTCTTCAATTACCAAAAAAATGACATTTATTACAATAAACCCTGTTGAGCAGTAAGAAGTTACCTTAATGCCCTGTAAGAACTGGTGTGTTAGCTGAAGTAACTTTTTTCCAAGTGGAAGTAATTTACAAAGAATTTGTTGATTAGATCATCAGTGTAAAGGTTCTCTGTTTTTGTGGTGCCAATTTCTTGATTTCGATGACTTTCAGTCAAATACCGACAGGAGCACCTCAGTAGTGAACAAGTTGGGTGCTCCAGCATATACCATGGTGGAACGTGATGTGTCTCACAAGAGCATGTTAGAATCTGTTATGGGATTTCAGTTTGGATCAGTGATTTGGAGGGAGGGTCTGGGAAAGACAGGGCTCTCTGGAACGGACACTGTCAGAAAGCAGGGGAAATTCTATGATTGGGTAAGGAAGTAGCAGACACTAATTAGTAAGGACAGTGTTCATTTTCTTGTGAGTGGTACAGTGACCTTGATTTTTTGTTTGGCTTGCACTTAGACAAAATTATGAAGTGGACTTTTTCTCATTTGATCAATCCTGGACTAACCTTGTCTGAAGTGGTATCTTGTGAGATTGTTTATCAAGTGGGTAATAAATGACTTAGTTGTGTCAGACTAGTATCTGCATGTCAGGAGCTGCTCTCTTTCGTTTTTCTCAAATTTCTCAGTACTTTCTTAGCAAGGAAAATTAGCCTACATATTGTAGACATATATAATTTTGATAAACTATGTAAATTATATGCAAAATCTAAAAATATCCCATTCTTTGAATATACAGAGGAATGAAGGTTATCAGCATAATTATTAAACTAATACAATCCTAAATAATTTTTAACTGAATATATCATTTTATTGAGCTGGTATTTCTTCTAATGGACAAGTAATTTCTGGTAATAAAAAATATTTTATATCTTGCAAATATATACCTTAATAGTCTGTTCACAAGCTAACAAGTTCAGTAAAACCAGTATTTGTATTATTTTTTTAAAAGAACTAACAATATCATTTTTATTGAATCTATTAGTTATTAATAGTATGAAATATTCTGTGCAACATAAAATATATTTTACATAGTTTACATTTGACTATGTTATTGGGCTCCTATCCTTTGCAGATGAATATATTTAATCATTTAAATGACTGAAATTTTTTCATCTTTTAATCAGAGGCAGTATTTTTCTCAGTTTTCCTTATTTCCACTTCTATTATCTGTCTTTTGGCATGTTAACTTTTTAAAAACAGACTTTAGTTCTTGGAAGATTTTAGGTTTCAGAAACATTGAGAAAAATAATAAAAAGCATTCCCATATACACGATACCTAGTTTCCCCCATTAATATCTTACGAGATTCCTCTTGGCTGTGACCTTTTCTTATGTTTTCCTTGTTGTTCGATGATCGTGCAGTGTTGAGAACTGGTCAGGTGTTTCGAACGATGTTGATCTGTTGGAATTTTCTGATGTTGGTGTTTCAGGAGGAACACCAGAGAGGTAAACTGACATTTTCACCACATACCAAGGGTGTAACATGACTTATCATTGTTGATGTTGACCTTAATCATCTGGCTAAGATAGTATTTGTCAGGTTTTTCCATTATAAAGTTACTCCTGCCCAACCCTTCCCACACTCCATATTGTACTCTTTTGAAGAGAGGTCCCTGTGCACAGCCCAGGCTCAGGAAGTGGGGCATTAGGCTCACCATCCTGAGGGCAGAATATATAAACTCTTTGGAATCCTTCTGCATAGAAGATAAGACTTTTCTCCCACTCTTATTTAACTATTTAATAATTGATTCATTCCAGTATACACTCATGTCTATTTTATACTTAAGGTTGTAATCTAATACTACTATATTGGTTTTGTTGCTCAAATAGTTTCCACTTTCATCATTGGTAGCTCTTTCAGTTGGCTTCTTTAACATATGCCTATCAAGGTGTGTTCATCTTGAATATCTATCTCCTACCAGGCCCACAGTCATTTCCCAAAATGCTTTGGTCCTTTTATGGGAGAAAAGTATTAGAAATCCATGTGTGGGTGCTGGGTGTGCTTACTGCCCTGGGTTATCATTTCTTCTAAACCCTCTCAGCTGAGAAAACAAGGAAATACATGACTGTACAGTAACCCATGTACATGCATATTTATATAAACAGTTGTATATCTATCCATCAGTATCTATATTAAGGTACATGTGAGTAAATAGTGATGTCCTCAACTCAAGTTCATTACTGCATCAATCATTCTAGACTACTCCCTTTGTATATATATAAATTCCCACTTCAGCTGTGAGAAGCCTAGCTTCTATTATACACAGTCCACTTAATTGCTCAGTTCTGGTATACATTGCACTTATCAGAATTTTTAAATTGTACTGCTATAGGATGCAACTTTATGAATTACGGTATAGCATTCATATAAATTATTTTTGCCTTTCATCTTCCAGAAGCCACTCATATCTAAAGTTATTAAGGTCAGCACCTTTACCCCCAAACCATCCTCAGTAATGCTGTTTAATGTGTTTGAAATAAGGACAGATTCTTTTGTTACAGTCTATGTTTCATTTTCAGAACTTCTGTTCTCTTAAATATATTTTTTTAAACTGGGATACATTAGCCTTGGCTTCTATGCTGCAAAGTTCTAAGGATTAAAAAAATGCATAATGTCACATATCCATAATTGACAGTATCATATAGAATAGTTTCACCAACTAAAAAAAAAAATCACTTATTCAACTCTTCCCTCATGCCGCCAAATCCCTGGCAAACTCTGAATATTTTACTGTTTCTATTTTTTTCCTTTTCTAGAATGTCATATAATTGTAATCCTACAGTATATAGCTTTTTTCAACCATCTTCTCTCACTTCAAAATATGCATTTAAAGTTTCTCCATGTCCTTTCATGGGTTGATAGCTCATTTCCTTTTATCACTGAATACTTAATATGAATAGTACCTCAGTCTGCCTATTTATTCTCTAATGAAGTACATCCTGGTTGCTTCCAGTCATGAAAATAATAAAACTACTTATTATAAGCCATCATGTGCAGGCTTTTGTGTGGATTTGGGCTTTCAAGTCAATACCTAAGAGTACAATTTCTGGATTATATGGTAAAAGGAGCTTTAAATTTCTAAGAAACCGCTGAATTGTTCTCCAGGGTGGTCATGCCATTTTGCATTCTAACCAGCAAGGAATGACAGTTCCTCTTTGTCTATATCCTAGCTTTGTTAGTATTGTCCATGTTTGGATTTTATCTATTCTAATAGGCATATAGTACTCCCTACACATTGCTTTAATTTGCAATTTCCTAATGACAAATGATGTTAAGCATCTTTTTATCAGCTTATTTCCCATCTGTATTATCTTTCTTAATAAAGTATCTGTTTAGTTCTCTTTACCTATTTTTAATTGTGTTGTTTTTTTATAGCTGAGATTCAAGAGTTCTTTGTGTACTGGGTAGTCCTTATCAGATAAATGTTCTCAAAATACTTTCTCCTAGTCTGCAGCCTGTTTTTGATTCTCTTAACGGTGTCTTTTGCAGAGCAGATTTTAATACAGCACAATCAAAACTTTTATCATGCATTTGGTATTCACAGTTTTAATTTTTTTTAATTGAGATATGATTGACATACAACATAGTTTCAGGTGTACAACATGGTTTAGTAATTGCATACATTGTGAAATGATTGCCACAGTAAAACATCCATCACAAACATAACATATAAATTTTTTCCATGTGATGAGAACATTTAAGCTCTAGTCTCTTAGCAATTTTCAAATATTTAATACAGTATTTTAAATTATAGTCACCATGCTATACATTACATCCTCATGGGTTATTTATAACTGGAAATTTTTACTTTTTATTTTCTTCACCCATTTTGTCTACCACCACCTGGCTCTGGCAACCACCAATCTGTTCTCTATGAGCTTGGTTTTTTGTTTTTGTTTTAGGTTTTAGATTCCATACATAAGTGAAATCACATGGTATTAGTCTTTTTATGATTTAGAATAATGCCATTAAGGTCCATCTACATTGTTACAAATGTCAAGATTTCCTTGCTTTTTATGTCTGAATAATATTCATGTGTGTGTGTGTATCATATTTTCTTTATACATTCATCCATTTATGAATATTTTGGTTGTTTACATGTTTTCTTGCCCACTGTAAATAGTACTGCAGTGAACATAGGGGTTCATATAACTGTTGCAGTTAGTGTTTTCATGTTCTTCACCCAAATACCCTGAAGTAGATTGCGGAGTCATATGGTAATTCTATTTTTAATATTCTGAGAAATGCAATATTGTTTCCCACTGTGACTATACCAATTTACATTCCCACCAACAATGCACAAGTGTTCTCTTTCCTCCATATCCTGGTCAACAATTGTTATTTCTTGTTTGATTGATAATAGATATCCTAACTGTGAGGTGATATCTCATGGTGGTTTTGATTTGCATTTCCTTGGTGATTAGCGATGTTGAGCATTCTTTTATGGACCTGATGGCTTTCTGTATGTTTCTTTGGAAAAATGTGTATACAGATTCTCTGACCATTTTTATCAGATTGTTTTTTGCTATTGAATTGTATGAGCTCGTATATTTTGGATGTTAACCCCTTATCAGTATATGATTTGAAAATATTTTCTCCTATTCAGGGGGTTGCCTTTTACATTCTGTTCATAGTTTCCTTTGCTATGCAGATTCTTTTCAGTTTGATAAAGTACCACTTGTCTATTTTTGCTTTTGTTGTCTGTGCTTTTGGGATCAAATCTAAAAATCATCATGAAGACCTATGTGAAGGAGTTTACTACTTGTCTTCTTAGAGGAATTTTGTGGTTTCAGGGTTTACATTCAAGTCTTTAATCTATTTTGAGCTAAATTTTATGGTATAAGATAGTGGTCCAGCTTCATTCTTTTGCATGTAACTGTCCAGTTTTCCCAGCACCACTTATTGAAGAAATTATCCTTTCCCTATTGCATATTTCTGGCTTTTTTGTTTAAATTAATTGACCACATATGTGTGAGTTTATTTCTGGGCTATTTTGTTCCATTGACCTATTTATCTCTTTTTATGTCATTACTATACTGTTTTGATTACTAGTTTTGTAATATAGTTTAAATCAGAGAGCATGTTATCTCCAGCTTTGTTCATCTTTCTCAAGATTGCTTGGGTATTTGGGTCCTTTTATTGTTTTATACACATTTTAGAATGGTTTTAATTAATTAATTTATTTATTTCTGTGAAGAATACCTTTGGAACTTGAAGGGATTGTACTGAATCTGTAGATTGCTTTGGGTACTATGAATATTTTAACAATATTCCAATCCATGAACATGGAATACCTTTTCATTTCTTTTTGCCATCTTCAGTTTCATTCACTGATGTCTTACAGCTTTCAGTGTACATATCTTTCAACTCCTTGGTTAAAGTTATTGCTAGGTATTTTATTCTTTTGATGCAATTTCCCTTTTTGATACTGTTATTAGTGTATATAAACAAAACATTTTTGTATATTTATTTTGAATCCTACACTTTACTGAATCTATTTATGCATTCTAACAGGTTTTTGGTGAAATCTTTCAGATTTTTCATAATCATGTCATCTGGAAATAGTGACAGTTTTACTTTTTCCTTTCCAATTTGAATGACTTTTCTTTCTGTTGCCTAATTGCTCTTGTAGGACTTCCAAAACTATGTTGAATAAAAGTGTCAAGAGTGGGCATCCTTGCCTTGTTCCTAATATTAGAGGAAAAGCTTTCAGTTTTTCACCATTGAGTATGATGTTATCATGGACTTATCATATATGACCTTTATTATTTTGAGGCATCAAAAGAATATACTCTTTATATGTACTTTGCTGAGAATTTTAAAATCATAAATGGATACTGAATTTTGTCAAAAGCTTTTTATGCATCTGTTAAGATGATCATATGGTTTTGTCCTTCCTTTTTGTTAATGGGGACTGCATGTTTATTTGTGGATCTTAAACCATCCTTGCATCCCTGGAATAAATCTCAATAAGTTGATCATTGTGTAAATTCCTCATAATATATTGTTGACTTTGATTTGCTCATATTTTGTTGAGGATTTTGCATCTATGTTCATCCTATTTATATGGATATTATCATAATTAATTAAATGAACCAGTCAGTTTTATCATATTAAATAGGCTTAATGAAAATATTGTCTTGTTCAAAATTGTTGCTGTATTAGCATTTGGCAGTCATTTTTGTAATGACTATGTATCTTAATGGTTAGGGCCATCATTCCTAGAAATTGAGGAATATCATTTCTTGCCAATAATCAATAGTGGTGGTGTTGCAAATTTTGTTCCCATCTCCCTTCTTTCTTTCCGTTGCTTTCTTGTTTTCTTGGTTTTGTTTGTTTTGGTATTGGACATTAATTTCCTTTGCAGAGTTAATATGACCATTAACAAGATAGGATGTAAATGCTTGCTTTTTGTAACAGATTCTAGGCTACAATCAGACTGGTAAGAGAATTCATATAAAACTGTAGTAAGGACTGCAATTCATCTTGGTAACCTTCTTTCTAAATATTCTTCAGAAGGAGAAGTACATAATAAATAAGGACTTGCTCTCTGCATATATGTAGAGAAATAGATTTCTGTGGTCCAAAGAGTGGACTATAGCTTCCAGGAAAACACAATTGTCCCAAATGACTCCTATCTGCATCCACCACAATGTTCATTCTAAGGTCATTTTTTCCTCAGGCTACTCCCAGTCAATGACTGAACATGATGGGGATAGCTCAGGACCACTCCTGTAGGATACAGGACTCTCTTAGTGAGGAGCACAGCTTGAATACTCATCCTCAGCCTGATTGAGATTACTTAGGGCTGCACTGCAGCATTTCTTATCCAGTTTTTTTCTTCCCTCTCTTTTCATAAGTATCAAATGTACACTGAAGTCTCTCCATGTTTACTTCTGCTTCCTCTTTATCTTTACTAGCATCCCCTCCTCCCATTTTGGGAGAGGAATAGTATATTTCCTTTATGTCCTCTGTTATGTGCCAGTGCCTCTTAAATTCCAAGTGGTCTTATGAAAGTGAACAGCAATCATTCACATAAGAAATTTCTCCATGCAATGTGGACCACACATATGTTTATAAAGTGTTCTGCTTAGCTTAAGGATTCATTGCATGCCCATATATCAGTTTCATTAAAGGAAACAATTTTTTTTTGAATCTCAGATTCAGCATCACTCTTAAATGGCCATTTTTCAACAACAAGCATTAAAGTTATCTTAACTTCTGGCAAAACTTTTGTATCAATGCATTTTTTTATGTAGGCATGTTTATGAGATTTTATAGTAAGTTATCAAAAATACTAATATTTTAATGTTTATGAAAAAGTACAAAATAAACTACCCTGTACCTCCATAGATGTGTTTTTACTGCAAAAGTTTGAGATTTTTCACAATAAATAAAACCAGAAGGAAATTTCAAATCCATACCTATTCCCATGAAATTTCTAGATTATGAAAAACTAAATGAATAATGGAGTTGGTTTTTTCCCTAATAACCCTGTGAGAAGGCACATGAGAATAATAACTTTTCAGTTTTGTTTAGGATGTTTGTGTGAGGAAATTAGAGAGTATGAAGATTCATTAGGTGGCATATCCAAAGGTTTCATGGCATGCCTAATGTATGCTTTTTCTCTCCCACTATCCCAAGGTGTCTTGATTTAACTTTCATGGAACATGCCCCCTCCTGGCACCTATTTCTATCCAGACGTTTTATCAGTGCTCAACTCCTGGAATTCTTTAATAAGGCCATGTCCAGGAGTCTTAGATTGTTTCCTGGAACAACATGTAGAACAGTAATTGTGAAATATTCATGGAGATTGCAAAATGAGATCTATGTACCAGAAACAAGAGAAAATATTCCAGAGCTTCAATGCTTATGTTCTATTTCCATTTGGTGCCGGGTTTTTGCAACTACTTACAAAGAGTTTTCCTTGTCACTGTCTAGCTGCTCAAAAGACCTACTTCCAGATAGCATAGATAAAACAGCCAATGTGTTATGCAATGGTCTTATCTGTTATTCTTAGTATATGACACATAACTTGTCTCCTGATGCCTAAAGACAAAGGCTATCTAGGGACTCACCTATTAACGGGAAGCCATCTATTGTGCTCTCCAGCTACTTGACTTTGAATTGCTGCTATGGTTCAAAAGTGAATGTTTTCTAATACATGGAATATTAATTTAAGTCAAATAATATGTGCAGCAACAATTGTACAGAAGGTAAAAATAAAGGTTACTTCATAATGGAACACAGTTTGAAAGTCTGAAAATTGGAAAATATCATCCTCTGAACAGAGATACTTAATTCTATTTTGAAACAAAGCAAGTGAAGTTCTTTGGCCCTGTTTTTTCATTTTTTCTTGTGATATGCTATTACAAATGAAAAGTTTTTTTGTTGGTTATGTTGGTATTGTTTTGGAAGTGATGAAATTAGAAATTTTGTAAAAACAAAGTTGATGATTTTTGTTACTTTATCATTGTAGATATTGACAAAATACACCTACAGAAATATTCTAATTTTTGAAAGTGAAAGTAAGAAAATACAAGAATATTTCCTGTAGTAAAATAATTATATTTGAGTGACTTTAGAAGTTTGCTGAGCTCCTTGACGTGAGTCCTCTGTAAATTCTTCTTAATAAGAGACATTCTTTAGAAAAAAATGTATTACTTATTTATAAATACATATATAACCAAAAAAATCACTTACTTGATCTAAGTTACCTGTTTGGTTCTCCAAAGGCATTTTCTCTCTTTTCTCCTTTACATAAATATTTAAAAAAATTTTGTCCATTGTGTATACATTTTTAGACAACCCTGGGAGGCAATATTAGTAGCATTTGTGTATGTTTAATGATAGTTTCCAAGCAAATGGCAGCAGAATGTCTTGGTGAGGAGGCAAATACTTTTTTTTAACTTACAGAAGCATTTGGGTTGGGAAACTACATGGTTTGATTATTTTAAAAAATTAATTCTTTTCATAGTATTTGCATTCTACTTGAGATATATTAGTTTTTGAACTTATAATTGTTACTAAAAAACTGAAAACTTTGAGAGTAGAGATTTCTTACTTGCCTACTTATTACTTGAAATATTGAGCATATCAAGTTGCTTATTGTCATAATACAAAAATATTATCTAAACTTAAGCCCAGTTGAATTGAAATTGGGTGGGCAGAGAAAAGGAAGATATCCGAGTAGCTAAATCCTTTTTTTCTTTCCAAAGTTATCTCAGTCTTCCCTTTCCTCCATGGACCCTTGCAGAAGGGAGCTAGCTGCCTTTCAACGGGTCAGCAGCCAATTTTCACTCCCAGGAAGGAAGATGTTTTTCATTAGACAGTCTGTGTGACTGAACCCTAGCCTTTCCCACTCTGTAGACTAGAAATTCTTCCCTCATTTAATGCATGAGGTAACTCAGGCCGGCAGTTCCCAGCACAGGTATTCCTGTGATAAGGAGCTTCTTTATCTGGTAGCTTTTTAAAAGCAAATCCTGTAATTTTGTATATTTATTTGTGTTTAAATTACCTTAGTAAAAATCCTCAGTACACATGAGTGTTCTCACAATGTCTGGAAGAGATACGTTGGATCAGAAATAAATAGGGACTTTTCTAGAAGCAGGAAGAGTTTGTTTTCAATTCCTTCCCAGCTTATGTGTGTTGTGCTCTGTACTCACATTCTATTCAGGCCGGAATGCTTTCTGATGTAGAACGTTGCGGTGGCTGGTGCTCTTTTCAGCCTGACAAACAGCAATTTGGTACAATCAGAACTTATTTAGCTGAGGTAGCGTAAGGAGTCCAGGGCCAAAAGAATTCTAACTTACTGGTTGAGGCATTTCTGTTACTTAACTGCACATTTCCCTTTGCTTGTTTAGGGATCAGTCTATACCCTGGGAACTTCATCTTAAGTTAGATGCTGAAGTCCTACTTCTTACTAATTTTTGTATTTAATATGGCCAAGGGCTTTTTATTTTGATAAAAATTCATAGTTCCATCACGTTCCTCTGCAGATGATTTTTCCCTTTATCCTTTGGTAGTATGTGAGGCTATCGTTCCTTAATATGGTGCACCAAAGATTTTTCAAATGGCAGTTTTAGTGTGTATGAGAGGTGCTGGCGATTGAAATGTGAGAATCCTACATAGCATATTTAATTGCCTATTTTTCTTCTCACCACTGCAACAAAGCATTGCTCTGTCTCAAGAAAGAATATCTCCTGGATCTGATGATGACTGAGTAGAGCAAGAGTGACAGGGATCCACAAGTAATGCAGAGGTAAGTAATAACTCAAGACTGCTCAGGGTAAGTGGGAAAAATGTTTCAATTATAATATTAGTTTTTCAAATGCCATCTTGGGACACAGAAATTGGTGACCATAGGATCTCAAAATTACATGATGAACCAAAAAGTCCTAATGACCTCCAGGGAAAAAGAGGTTTCATAACCACATGGAATCTAGGGCAATATATGTTATCTGTGAAGCAGGTATGTTGAGGAGGAAGAATTTTCCTCTATCTTGGGAGGTTCGTATAGCTAGTCTAAGAATCAAATTGGCATGATCAGCAGGAGAAAAAAAGTTTAATTATGTGTATATACAGGGTATTCCTAGACAAAGACTTCAAAGGAAGAGGGAAGCAACTCACAGGAATATGAGAGACTAAATGTTTGGTAAACAAATGTGTGCTGGACCACACAGAAACAATGGGGCACAGGGATTTTAACAGACTTTGCCACATCCCTCCCTGTCTACCACCACTCGTTTACATTATGATTGAGTTATCCATGGTGAGAGCGCTCCTCTTGGGGCTGTTCCTCCATCTAAATTCTCTTTTATGTGGTTGGGCATGGGGGTCAGAGTTTGAATCTTTTGGGCCTTGACTGTTTTGAGCTCTGCAATAATCTGCCTGCCAGCGTGGCTCATCTTGAGACAGCCTGCCTGTGGCCCCTACAGTTCCTTCCTTTGAAACTTCATGGTAAAAATTGAGGTAATGATTGTTCTGTCTCATTGAGTCAGTCTCTACAGTCCTGACAGTAGTCATGTCAGCTGAACTCATTTCAGGAGGCAGTGATGGAGGGCTGTTCCCAAAGTTAGCCCTATGGCTCATGTATCCGGTATTTTAAATAAGAGACATTTCTGTGCAGGCAAAAGAAAAATACAGGTTGATGGTTGGAGCAAATTATAAACCCAGTGTCTGAGTCCAGAGTGCTGCCAGGAAGACTTCTAGATGTCAGGCTCCCAGCAGCTCCAGACTGGGTGCAGGCAGTGGCAAGCTAGCAGGTTTTCTGGGCTTGTACTTCAAATGTCTCTGGTGATTGGCGTGTCCCATATAGTAACAGGAAGGAAGATTGTCTAAACATAGGCTGTTGTGATTTTTCTAACATTTACATTGTCTACTGAAATCAACATGACTTTTATATTTAAGAAAGACAGTTTATTCAAGTTTATTTATAGTCTTACTGAGGACATGGCTCAAAGCAGCCCATCCAGGTGTTCTGATAGCCTCTTCATTTGGAGACAAGAATCTTAAGTTCTTTCTCTATAGCAGGGGCTATGTGTGGAAATGTTACATTTATCAATACAACAAGCGGTGTGGCATGGGTACAACTAGTTATTTTCCTACAAGATGATGCTAAGACATTTGGATGCTATCATGTGTATGAGAGGTGGCTAGGATAAGGGTCTCACTAGGTGGATGAACTCATCTTCCTTTGGGGGTGCAGAGGACACATGTGACAGAGTCTTGACTAGAAAACTCCTGATTGACTACATTTCTGGGGAAGGTTGAACTGGGTTTGAGTATCAAGCCCAGGTTTGGTACTTGGCCTAGCAGAAATGACACTGTGTTGGGCCCATGTCTGGCTTTTTAAAAACATCAAGATGTTCACCTTCAGTTTGCACGGATTCAGGCAAAAAAGGGGCAGTTTTAGTCTCAGTGATTACAAGTCAGAAGTATGGTAGAAAAGCTGAAAATATAAGAGAGTTTTAGCTGAATATTGGAGGAATCTAGAAGAATTCAGGATCTAGTGCAATTTACAGTGAACAATATTAGAAACTAATATCCATAAAAGAATGCTATTGAAACATAAGTTTTCTCTTTACAATTACCCTCACTCTTACCAGAGGTAACCAAATTATGACTAATTCATAAAATAATTCCAAAAAACTTGGCCTGATTATTTACCTAAGTGCAGCAAGAATAGCCATTGTCACATAGTCCCTTTTAAATGTACTGCGCTGGGACATTTAAAGCTCTCAGGAAAGCCAAGCCAAGGACTTAAGCCATCAGATTCACTTGCAATACTTACATAGCATTTGGGTTACTTCCTCTCTTGAGTTCTGATTGATAACCTGAGTTTCCTGCAGTTGCCAGTAAGTGACCTTCCATATCCACCTGGTAAACCTGCTGGGAACCTTATAAGCAAGGTACCAGGCCGATTTTTCCAATCGTAGGGGTTGGGAGGTGGGCGCTGTTCATTGGCTCCATAAAGTCAACCTTAGTTTTTAGAGCTGTCGGGTCATATCCGAGTCTATGTACATCTTTCTCAAATATGACATTCCTGTCAAAGCCTTAGTAATAAAACCAAGTTTCCAATTATGGCCTGTTACAAGGAGAACAGATTCTTATTGAACTTATGCAAATAAATATACTGCCATAAAAATACTCGCTGAGAGTTTCCAAATTCTGAACCAGGGAGAAAAATATAAATATTTCAGTTCTGCTTACAAAGGTATAATTTGCCAAATGGTTGTAAGTCAGTTTAGCTTAAGAGGAAGTTTCCCTAAATCTGAAAAAAACAATAAAAAATTTTTTTAAGTCAGCAATGTTTCTAACAAAAAGTCCTAAAACTTAAAATCATTCTCCTCAGTTCATTCAGTTCTATATTATTAATTCTTGTTGTGCTTGAATTTGGTTTTCTATTAGTTATCAGAGACCTGTACTTGTCAAATATAATTCATTTTGATGCAAAGAAATTTGGTTATTTCTATGACACATAACATACCAGGACATATCAGATTTCTAAGAATTTCCTATAATTTCTAGAACACTTATTTTTACATAATCTAATCTAGGCTCAGCATCATTTATTTGACAATGCTTCCCATGTAATTTGACATATTGAGTAATTAATTAAAACTCTTTGATGAGAAGAAAAATCTCAGTTAACTAGAGGTAAAAAGGACCTTATTTAGAACTTGATTTGAGGAAGGTTGCCAAAAATTTCAAAAGGCTTGAACATTTGATTAAATATGACCACAGATCATTATGAAATATAACAGTCATTTAACAAAAAGATTTTAAAGGCAAATACAAATCACATAGTTAGCAAAACTTAGCTCTTTTAATATTAAGATTCATTTTTCTTAAATGTTAGAAAAGAAAGACAGGCCCAACATGGGTTCACTTTTGTTAGGCCAAGTCACCAAGCCCAGGCTTAACAATAACCTAACTGCAGTTTCAGCCTCTCCCAGGAGTGGAATTTTAAACCAGTCTGGTGTTTCCTGATCGACACTACAACACTAGTGAGGTCATCTGCATAAGGGTCCTGACTCTTCCCTCTGAGAGAAAGTGACCTTGTTTGAAAAAATCCATTCTTTTCTTTTAATGATAACTTTCTCTTCCCTCTGGACTATAAAAACCTTCCATTTTGTACACTTAACTCAGAGCATCTTCTAGAGTAAATGCTGCCAATTCATGAAGCAGTTAATAAGCCAATTAGATCTTCAAATTTACTTGGAAAAATTTTGTTTTTTAATTAAGTACTCAAAGGCCTGATTAAGACACCATGAAACACAAGAAATTATCCTGATAAAACAAGGCAAGAAAAACTTTTCACAATCTCAATCTTAACAGCACACCAATAGTTCATGAAAATTTTGTCCTTTCTGCAAAGGGAAAATGAAATTCTAATCTTGTACTATACTTGATATTAAACCTCATTTATTTCAATCTTAGCATGACAACACATTAAATTCCTTTTCAGAGATTCCTTTCACAGAAATCTACAACTTTCCATTTTAAATTTAGATTTTATCTTGTTTCTCTCTTCAGGAAGAAGTTACTCTCTTTTTCCCTCAATAAAAATACATTCCATTCCTCATATATTTTAGCTAAAGCTCATATCCTACTTTTCTTGCATAGGAACATGGTTCCTTTATTATCTTGAGTCATTAACATCAGAAACCTTAATTTGTGAAAACGAAGTAATTGTGAACTACCACACCAGTAATCTTTAGACTGGCAAATTTATGAATTCAGTTCATAATTTTTAGAAATGTGCTTCTTCATAGTACAGTCTTTCAATAACCACAAAACATGTTTAGTAACAGGTTAAGGTTTATTTTTAGTTTCTGTGAAATAAACCAAAAGTAAACAAGCCTTTGTTCAGTAATTAATGTTTCATTATCTTGTAATGTAGATAGTCAATTAATTTAACTTACCTTGCTTAGCTTATCAAAACTAAGATTTTAGGTTACTGTTGTGGGTCAAGTTTCTTCTCTTGGTGGTCATTCAGCTGCAACAAAGAATTGACAGACAGAGAAACAATAACAAAGCAAAATGAAAGTTTTATTTGAATACAGTCTAAAGGGAGGAGTGCCAGAGTCAAGGCAGACAAAGGCCCCAATCTGTTAGGCAAGCGGCCTTGATATTACATTCTGGCTAGGAGGAGTTATTTGATTGACAGGCCCATCTATGTAGCCATCCCTCTCAGTGAGCATGTGCTGTCCCATAAAGAAGTGTGATTTGGGGAGTTGTTGGGACTGGTTTGGCCTGGTCCCGGTAGGCAAGGAAGTTATCTCCCTGGGATAGCTTTGTTGTCTTCACACGGGACCCCCTACGTGGGCAGAGTTTAGGTGGGTTTTTTCTTTGACCTTATCTTCCCCTTCCCTGGCTGCTCATGTCTATCTTTCTACTTAACATTCCTAACATTACCAAAAAGATTTTCAAGCTATTTTAAGGTACATATACCATAACATATAATTATTGCTAACAAGTTCACCTAAAATCTTTATGCATAAAAACTTAATGAGACAAAGTCAGGCATTCTTCCAAGATATTTTTTAAAGAAACATTTAACAGATAACATCAATTTAGGTCTGAGGGTAAACTACCTTTATTTAATTTACCAAAGATTATCCAAATTATGTGAACTTGAAAACCATTTGGGTTAGTTTCTTTCTGAGTTTTAGAATGGCCAATTCTTACAAGCACTTGTGTTTAAATTATTTGCTTTTAGCAATACCATCCAGAGGTAGAAAATATCTCCCATTTACAATACATAAGGATACACAAACTGACAAATGCACCAACAGAGGCAAACAAAATTTGATAGTTGCTAATATTTATGGAGATTTTATTTACCCGATTTCTAAATACTTTTTTTTTCTCTGATGAGAAACTTTTCCCTGAAGAATGGCTGTTAGGTCCAGGAGAAGATGGGGGTAGAAAATTTACATAACAAAAGAAAGTATGAAAGTTTTCTTTCTTTTTTGAGGGGTTAGGGTGAGGGTGTCTGCCTATTATTAGAGGTCTAGGGTAATATTTAAAGTTTTCCTTTCTTCAAACCAAGACAATCCTGTTTTCAAATGTCCTAATCTTTTATAATATATGCAAATATATTTTAAGAGGAATAGGCAAGGCCTGGAGGTCTAGAGATAGTTCTGGACTTTCAGTTGCTTTTAGACTCATACACCTGGCCCTGTAAAGACTCAATTTGAATAACAAGAAATGATATATACATCCACTTTTGCTGAAAAGTTTTTCTTTCCCTCTGGGTATATTTAGAACCAACAACCTGTGTCCCAGGGAGGCATAGAGCCAAGGAGATAAGAAGACAAAAGCTATTCCTAAGAAAGATAAATAACTAATGGCTCCCAATCTCACCCCTCCTTGAATTTGGTAGGATCTTCTGGAAGTAGGTTAAAGGGCTTTGTAGTTTAAAATATCTGCGGTGGTCCAGGGGGCATGAAAAATATTTTCCTTCTCATTGCAGTGGGTCTAGCATACATTTGGAAAGGACGTTGCATAGGAATGTCTGAAGTTGGCAGAGACTGATTACAGAGCCCTGGAAGATAGAGGCAAAGACAGCCTTCTTGCTAGTCTTGGGTGCTTTTGTTAAATTCATTTCCTGGCTTTCAATATTTACAGGAGTAACATATTCTTTGGGCCTAGAAATTAGGTTGGAGTATTCTTATACATCTATAGGGAAAGCAAGTTAAAACAGTCAGATGGGACTGGATTTTAAGAAAGGGAATTAATGTTGAATGTGAACATAATATTTGTTCTAAGCCTAGTTTCAGTTCTTTTATCTTGTCAAAGGAATCCGTAAATACTAAGCCATTACACTAAGACAATTGAAAGCTCTCCATAAGGAATTTTTTTTCTTTCAAATATAGCCAATTTAAGGGACCCATCATCTGGTCATTAATGAGTAAGATCTCAATAATGACTCAAAACCTTTTTATGGGAAGAACCAGAGGGAAATTTCCTAGGCTTAACTATAGATGCAAGGGGCATCCCTAGAGGCATAGATGATGCAGCCCCCAAATTTGTTTTGATGCTCCAAAACAGATCACTCCCATAGTCTAAGAAAGCAAAGACCTTCATAGCACAGGCCGTAAGGATGGTGTAGTGAAAACAGTGTCTCCAGTCTCCCACAATAACGTGAGATGCCTCCAGTCACAGACCTGCTAATCTGTGAAACCAGAAACGTGCTACTAGAATGGGACTTTTCCAGCACTCAGAATCAACAGTGGTTGAGACAACTAAAGCCCTTAGGGCTGGGACCTCTTATGACAAACTTCCCTGAGAGCTGGCACAGTAGGGCAAAAGATCCACAGCCTATTGGATACTTGCCAGTACATGTGTTAGGTGGAAAAATAGACACGAGCAGCTGCCCAAACTCTGCCCAGGTTGGGGATACCATGTGAAGACGACAGAGGCTTTTCAGGGAGATAACTTCCCAACATGGGCACAATCGAACAAAATGAAGAACCATCTAAACCATAGCTCATCGTTGTCTCATTAAAACAAAATTGAAGTTTTGCTCCCTCCTACTCCATGGGTTTTTCTGTGTGCATTTTGGGAAGAGATATGCGCACCAAGAGGAATGGGTTTATAACTAGAGTTGTCAATTGTCTGTGCCTTTGTCTACCTTGACTCTGGCCAGGTCCTCCCTTGGGGTGTATTCAAATAAAACTTTCACTCTGCTATGCTACAGTGTCAATCCCTTTCAAATCTTTGTTGCACAGGGACATGAGCTGATGAGAACAATTATCAACCCATGACATATTTACCCTCCCACTGGCAGAGACCACAGAATATTCTCATAGGTCACAAAGACAAGCTCTCAAGACACAATGAGACAAAAGAGAATCTTATATCCACATTAACAGCTTTAGTTAAGCCTATTCTTTTTCTTAGTTCTTAGCAAATGTACAAAAAAATACAAAAGTAAAATGAGCTGGAGAGCCACAATCAGTATTGGAAGCCTTCTTGGAAGCCAAACTAATACTTAAAGGGATGTGTGGTAGGGTTTGGGGGACTGTGTGGTGTTTTACAGTGTTCCTTGTTGCACAAAAATCATCCTGAGGTTGGCAGGTGACCCAGTGTAAATCTAACTTATTCCATGACCCATTTATCCTATTACAGGAGTCATGGAGGTGGTGGGGAGTGAGCGCTCTAACAGCCTTTAACTACTCAACCTGTGCCCACTAGTATTTTCTCCCATTAATCTAAATTTAGAAAGAGAGAAAAAGACTCTCCCCTTTCTTGTTCCATCAGACCCTGCAGGCAGAGATCTGGGAGGCTTCTGTGGTAAGAAATCTTACCTTCTGCCAGCTGTTGTCAGATGTGCTAGAATCTCTCAGCTGTAGCAGCCTCAAAGTGAGCAAGTCCCGGGAGTTAAAGTATCCTGACAATTATGCCATTTAGTGGAAGGAAGAATTTTCCTCTACCTTTCGAGGTTCTTCTAGCTGATCTGAGAATCAAACTAACATGATTAACAGTGAGACAGGGAGGCAGCAGGGAGTCACCCCTGCCTAGTTAGAGTACAGTGTGGGCCTTGGAAAAGGACAAAGTCTTACTGAAGCTTCAGGAACAGTAGAGAAAGACAGGGTGCTTGAGGTTGAAGCAATGTAACAATGTACCCCCACTGGGGCTCATTGACAGGGAACAGCTTGCTGACCATAGTCAGGTAGGCCCATTAGTTTACAATAGGGTATCCGGGTAACCTTTACTGAGATAGGTCAAAACATAACTAGCGTTCTGGCTGAACCTATAGGAAACAACAGCTCCCACTGCAACAGGCATGAAACCCTGGACAGGAAGACCCCAGGCGGCAACCCTGCCTCTCCCTGCATCTGTGGAGAGTTCCAGACTTTCTCTTATCCTGAATAAAACTTTCTCTGTAAATCTCCTACCTTGCTTGTTCATGAAGTTCATTCTTCAACTCTGTGAACAAGAATTCCGGCATCAACAGGAGAAAAAAACAAAGTTTACATGTAAACATCTATAGATCAGATTCCAAAGACAGAAAATGAGGTGTGTAAGTCATCGTGAACAAAGGAGAAGAGGGTAGCGATTCACAGGAATATGGAGAAGTAAATGCTTGGTGAGTGTGTGCTGGGCCTCGCAGAAGCAACGGAGCACAGAGAAGAATTTGAACAGACTTTGCCATATTCCTCCCTGTCAACTACATCGTAAAATAGTTTAGGGGTGGTAATCTATGGTGATAGCTCTCTTCCTGGAACATGTCCTCTATATAAATACTTTTTATGCAGTTGGGGGAATGGCAGAGTGTTTTATTTTTTTGAGTCTTTGGGGCCTTGATTGTTTTCAGCTCTGAAATAATCTGCCTGCCAAAGTGGCCCATGTCAGGACAGCCCATCCTGGGCTCCTTCAGGTAGGCATTCTCCCATACAACTCTAACTAGCTTGTGTGCATGGAGTTGGCGGGGGGGGTTGTCCCTGGATTCTGTGTAAACTGTCCCCAGCCTGTATGTACACAGGGAGAGAATATTAATCCTAGATAAATCTTAAATATTCTTTTTCTTAGTTCTTAGCAAATGTACAACAAAATACAAAAATAAAATGAGCTGGAGAGCCACAATCAGTATAGAGTTTGATCTGCATGTTTACCAGCCCCCAAACATTCTCCTGCTGATGTTTACCTGTCCCTCGTTATTGAAAGACAGTAATGAATCACTTGCATAAAAACCTGAGAATGTACCACACTGGGAGAAGCCAGCCAAGGCTCCCTGCAAAATTACCATGTAGAAAAAAAGCAATTCTTTTCACTTCTAGAAAACATTTCTTTAATTTTCTCCCCTAAATTATACAGTGTTTGAGCAAATTAATCTGTAAAGCCATTCTGGAGCAAACATTTTCATTTTCTTTAAAGAATGTCTATTTATATAAGAATCATTAAGCTTTATTTTTCCTACCAAAAGAGAATGCAGTAAGTGATAATGAAATAAGAAAAATATTTTTAAAAGTTATGCTCTTTACCAGTGAAATTAAAAGGTGTTAAATACATTTTCTTAAATTCAGGAGTTGAACATCTGATTTCCTTTCTAGAGGCTTTTTATGGACACTCTCCTCTATGAGGTGGCAACATGAAATGCATTGACATTATTAAACCTGCTAAAGCCTATTCCCAAATTCAGGACTTATCTGGTAAACTGACTAAAGAATAATTTTCCTTTTGATTAGAGTCAATTATATAGAAACTTCATATCTCTTTGAGTTTTAATATCTTGGATTCATCATTTTATTCAGGACTCTACAGTAAGATGCTTATTGTAGTATTCAGGCAGAGATATTATAAGCAAGATAAAGTAAAATCAAATTATTTTTGTATATTCAAAGTCTAACATGTTTAAAAATGCTTCGTCACCTGAAATAGTGTTTCTGAACAGAACACCATAGTTAGGATGTTAAGTTTTCATTTCTTTAAATCCTAATTTGTGATTTTTCAAATGAACTATCTTGTCTTTCAGATTTAAACATACTCTCCTCATTGTATATCAAATATTTTTGCAACATACTGTTAAAATAGTGGTAGATTCTTAAGATGTTGGTGCAGTTGGTAAACATTCATGCGATACATATGGTTTTCTTTATCTTCCATGATTATACTTCTTTTATCACTTTGTGTTAACTTAAAAAAAATCAATTCAAGAAAGGGCTATAATATAGTGATTTACATGAAAACCATTTTCCCTTCAGCTCTGTCATTTTACTTCTCAAAAAGTCAATGTTACAGGATGGTACATCTATATCTTCAAAACTTGTTGATTACATTTTAATAAATGCACAGCCATATATAATTTTGATTGTGCTGTAAATGAGCATTGATGAAAGAATGTACAGTTTTGTGATTGGTGTGATTTTCTTTAACTGGAATCAGACTACATGAATTTTCTATGAACTGTATTTAAAAAAAAATATGACTTGGAGACCTTTCCTTGTCACATATCTGAATCTATTTCATTATACTCCATATTTAACAGTGTGCCATAATATTTAATGAACAATTCCGCTATTAATAGATATTTAGTTGATCTCCAAGGTCTTTAAAAAAATTATAAAAATGCAACATATCTTTCTTTGCACACAGATTTTTCAAGATATCTTGAGCATTTCTGAGTTTAAAATGATGCACATTTTAAACAAATATTGTGATAATTTTCAATAATGTACCAATTAATATTCTGCTGAAATGTTCATGAGTCTTCCCACAGTCTGGTCAGTCAATACTGAGCATTATCGAATATATCAAATGCATTTTTCTTTCTTTTAATTTTGTAGTCTAGTTGCTGGAAAAAAATATCATTTGCTTTTACTATCCAAATAATGTGTGAGGTTAAATATTTTTATATGTTTAATTTGTATGCATTGTTTTGTGATTTGACTGTACATAAATTTTTCCAGTTGTTTGGTTAGATTATCTTGTGTTCTTCATTCTGTTAGGTAGAAATACAGACATGAGCAGCCAGGGGAAGGAGAAGATCAAGGAAAAACTGCCCCTGTAGGGAGTTCCGCATGAAGACAACAAAGGCAAGGGAAATAACTTCATTGCCTATCAGGACTGGCCAAACTGGTCCCAACCTGATCCCAGTGCAGTGGAACAAAACTAAGAACTGCCCAAAACATGCCTCATCATAGAAAAGTACATACTCACTTAGAGGGATGGCTATACAGGTGGACCTGTCAATCAAATAATCCCACCTTGTCAATCAAAAAGGTGCCTCCAAATCAGAATGCAATATATAGGCCTCCTGCCTAAGGGATCTGGCCCACTCCTCCCTTAGATTGGATAGGATTCAAATAAAACTTTCACTCTGCTTAGCTATTGTGTCTCTGCCTTTCAATTCTTTGTTGTGGCAGAGACAAGAACTGAGGGGAACAAACTCAACCCATAACAATTCCATTATTTTCTTCCAAGTATTTGCTTTAAATATTTTCCCCAGTCTGTTGCTAGTTTCTAAAAAACTTGTTTTTGACATATTTTTGTTTTAAAAAAGTGTTTAATTATGTAATCAAGTGCATTAGTCTTTTCCTTTATGATTCCTTCATCTTGTAGCTTGCTAACTGGGTCTTCCTTATCCTAAGCTTATGAACATACTATGTTTCCTTCTAACATCTTTAAAATTTCTCTTACATTTAGTTTGTGAAAATTATGTTGTTATGTAGTAAAAGGTAGATTTCCAACCCATTTTTCTTCTAGAAGCTTAATAGTTCAGCTACAATAGTTTGGTTTATAATCCATTTGGCATAAAGTTAATTTATATTAGATATGAGATAAGGGTTAACCTTGCTTGCTTAGTTATTTACTTACTTATTTAGTATATGGCTATCCAGTTTTTCCAGGACACTTATCGAAAATATTTTCTTTCTCCACACAACTCTGTCAGGTTAGGAGAGGAAAAGAATAAGAAAATGTCTGTGGGTAATATATATACATGTGAAAAAAACTGCATTAGAATACACACAATGCATTTAATTGTACCAATGTCAATTTCCAGCCAGGATATTGTCCTATATTTATATGTTACCATTCAGAAAAACTAGGCAAATGGTATGTGAGAGCTTTCTGAATTATTTCCTACAAATGCATATGTATCTACAATTATCATAAAAGCCAACATTTATTTTAGAATGCTATTACAAATAACAATTGTCTCAAAACAACTTTGGAAAGTCCTGAATCCTTGAAATGAAAGCCAGGGTTTTATCAGCAAAATCTGCATTTATCAATGACCAATAGTAGAGAAACAAATTTTCCTAATCAGGAGTATTAAATAAACAGGCAATTATTAGAGGAGGAAGTGTTACTGATGTACTCAATGAGCTCTTCTAGAGTAGTAAGCTTTTTCATCTCAGTAGAGTGACCCAAAAGGTATAGTACTGGGTGTATAGGTCAGTGGGAATTAGTTAAGACTTTCATAAAGCCAGCTAATGACCAGTTAAAATCTATAAAAATAGTTATTTACTCTATATCTTCCTGCAGCATTGGTTTATTTGACTCTCTGGTCAATTAGTTCAAAAAACCCATTTAGTAAAAAGCTATTAAACCATTTGTGCAGATAAATTGAGTGGATAAAAATCCAGTTGCAACATAAAAGTAATTGATTAATTTCCACTGCAATTATTAAAGTTCATCATTTTGAGCAAAATCTTCTGTCTTTAGGAAATTTATAAAATGCTTGAAAAATGATAGTAAGGTAAGTTTCTAATCACCACATCGCTGGGGATGCTATAGGAAGGCAGATGACCATTCAGATATGATCAGAGATGAAGTGAGTTCTCTTTTGCAGATAGTAGGCTCTCTTTTTCTGAATGTGTTCAATCACAGCAGTAATATAAATTTAGCCTGGAAGAAATATAAATTGTTTTAAACATGAAGAATATATCTAAATTGTGTCCTACTTAATTGAGGTATTTTTAAAAGAAAACTGCACAGCTGGATGGACTTAGTAATCATCTATTAATTCTAATCCCAAACTGCATTTGAAAAATGAGGAAAAATTAGTGGTATAGCTCAGAATAGAGTCCTTCCATTTTTGATAAATTATGTTTTTTTATAATTTATTTTATTATCATTAATTTACAATTACATGTGCAATATTACGATTATTAAACTACCCCTTCATCAGGTCCCCCCCACCAACCCAATTACAGTCACTGTCCATCAGCATAGTGAGATGCTATAGAATCACTACTTGTCTTCTCTGAGTTGTACTGCCCTCCCCGTGCCCCCCCAACATTACATCTGCTAATCGTAATGCCCCTTTTTCCCTCTTATCCCTCCCTTCCCGCCCATTTTCCCCAGTCCCTTTCCCTTTGGTAACTATTAGTCCGTTCTTGGGTTCTGTGAGTCTGCTGCTGTTTTGTTCCTTCAGTTTTTTTCTTTGTTCTTATACTCCACATATGAGTGAAATCATTTGATACTTGTCTTTTCGGCTTGGCTTATTTCACTGAGCATAATACCCTCTAGCTCCATCCATGTTGTTGCAAATGGTAGGATTTGTTTTCTTCTTATGGCTGAATAATATTCCATTGTGTATATGTACCACATCTTCTTTATCCATTCATCTACTGATGGACACTTAGGTTGCTTCCATTTCTTGGCTATTGTAAATAGTGCTGCAATAAACATAGGGTGCATCTGTCCTTTTCAAATTGGGCTGCTGCATTCTTAGGGTAAATTCCTAGGAGTGGAATTCCTGGGTCAAATGGTATTTCTATTTTCAGTTTTTTGAGGAACCTTAATACTGCTTTCCACAATGGTTGAACTAATTTGCAGTCCACCAGCAGTGTAGGAGGGTTCCCTTTTCTCCACATCCTCGCCAACATTTGTTGTTGTTTGTGTTTTGGATGTTGGCTATCCTCACTGGTGTGAGGTGATATCTCATTGTGGTTTTAATCTGCATTTCTCTGATGATTAGCGATATGGAGCATCTTTTCATGTGCCTGTTGGCCATCTGAATTTCTTCTTTGGAGAAGTGTCTATTCATGTCCTCTGCCCATTTCTTAATTGGATTGTTTGCTTTCTGTTTGTTAAGGTGCATGGGTTCTTTATATATTTTGGATGTCAACCCTTTATCAGATACGTTTTTTATGAATATATTCTCCCATACTGTAGGATGTCTTTTTGTTGTACTGATGGTGTCCTTTGCTGTACAGAAGCTTTTCAGCTTGATATAGTCCCACTTGTTCATTTTTGCTTTTGTTTCCCTTGCCCGGGGAGATATGTTCATGAAGAAGTTGCTCATGTTTATGTCCAAGAGATTTTTGCCTATGTTTTTTTCTAAGAGTTTTATGGTTCATGACTTACATTCAGGTCTTTGATCCACCTTGAGTTTACCTTTGTGTATGGGGCTAGACAGTAGTCAGTTTCATTCTCTTACATGTAGCTGTCCAGTTTTTCCAACACCAGCTGCTGAAGAGGCTGTCATCTCCCCATTGTATATCCAAGGCTCCTTTATCAAATATTAATTGACTGTATATGTTTGGGTTAATGTTTGGATTTTCTATTCTGTTCCACTGGTCTGTGGGTCTGTTTTTGTGCCAATACCAAATTGTCTTGATTACTGTGGATTTGTAGTAGAGCTTGAAGTCAGGGAGTGTAATTCCCCCTGTTTTATTCCTCCTTCTCAGGATTGCTTTGGCTATTCGGGGGTCTTTTGTGGTTCCATATGAATTTTAGAATTATTTGTTCCAGTTCATTGAAGAAAGCTGTTGGTAGTTTGATAGGGATTGCATTGAATCTGTAGATTGCTTTAGGTAGTATAGCCATTTTGACAATATTGATTCTTCCTAGCCAAGAGCATGGGATGCTTTTCCATTTGTTAGTGTCCTCTTTAATTTCTCTTAGGAGTATCTTGTAGTTTTCAGAGTACAGGTCTTTCACTTCCTTCGTTAGGTTTATTCCTAGGTATTTTATTCTTTTGATGCAATTGTGAATGGAATTGTTTTTCTGATTTCTCTTTCTGTTAGTTCATCATTAGTGTATAGGAAAGCAACAGATTTCTGTGTGTTAATTTTGTATCCTGCAACTTTTCTGAATTCAGATATTAGTTCTAGTAGTTTGGAATGGAATCTTTAGGGTTTTTTATGTACAGTATCATGTCATCTGCAAATAGTGACAATTTGACTTCTTCTTTACCAATCTGGATGCCTTCCTTGTATGTCTTTGTTTTGTCTGATTGCTGTGGCTAGGACCTCCAGTACTATGTTGAATAACAGTGGAGAGAGTGGGCATCCCTGTCTTGTTCCCGATCTTAGATGAAAAGCTTTCAGCGTCTCGCCGTTAAGTATGATGTTAGCTGTGGGTTTGTCATATAGCCTTTATGATGTTGAGGTACTTGCCGTCTATACCCATTTTGTTGAGAGTTTTAATCAGGAATGGATGCTGAATTTTGTCAATGCTTTTTCAGCATCTATGGAGATGATCATGTGGTTTTTGTTCTTCTTTTTGTTGATGTGGTGGATGATGTTGATGGATTTTCGAATGTTGTACCATCCTTGCATCCCTGGGATGAATCCCACTTGATCATGGTGTATGATCCTCTTGATGTATTTTTGAATTAGGTTTGCTAATATTTTGTTGAGTATTTTTGCATCTATGTTCATCAGGGATATTGGTCTGTAATTTTCTTTTTTGGTGAGGTCTTTGCCTGGTTTTGGTATTAGAGTGATGCTGGCTTCATAGAATGAGTTTTGAAGTATTCCCTCCTCTTCTATTTTTTGGAAAACTTTAAGGAGAATCGGTGTTATTTCTTCTCTATGTCTGGTAGAATTCAGAGGTGAATCCATCAGGCCCAGGGGTTTTGTTCTTGGGTAGTTTTTTGATTACCAATTCGATTTCGTCACTGGTGATTGGTCTGTTTAGTTTTTCTGTTTCTTGCTTAGTCAGTCTTGGAAGGTTGTATTTTTCTAAGAAGTTGTCCATTTCTTCTATGTTTTCCAGCTTGTTAGCATATAGATTCTCATAATATTCTCTTATGATTCTTTTGTATTTCTGTGGGGTCTGTCGTGATTTTTCCTTTCTCATTTCTGATTGTGTTTATGTGTGTAGATTCTCTTTTTCTCTTAATGAGTCTGGCTAGGGGTTTATCTATTTTGTTTATTTTTCAAAGAACCA
>JAVSCE010002638.1:0-69984 GCA_032199065.1 Smutsia gigantea
TTTTTATGTAGGGTATCATGTCATCTGCAAATAGTGACAATTTGACTTCTTCTTTACCAATCTGGATGCCTTGTATGTCTTTGTTTTGTCTGATTGCTGTGGCTAGGACCTCCAGTACTATGTTGAATAACAGTGGAGAGAGTGGGCATCCTTGTCTTGTTCCCGATCTTAGATGAAAGCTTTCAGCGTCTCGCCGTTAAGTATGATGTTAGCTGTGGGTTTGTCATATATAGCCTTTATGATGTTGAGGTACTTGCCCTCTATACCCATTTTGTAGAGAGTTTTAATCAGGAATGGATGCTGAATTTTGTCAAATGCTCTTTCAGCATCTATGGAGATGATCATGTGGTTTTTGTTCTTCTATTTGTTGATGTGGTGGATGATGTTGATGGATTTTCGAATGTTGTACCATCCTTGCATCCCTGGGATGAATCCCACTTTATCATGGTGTATGATCCTCTTGATGTATTTTTGAATTCGATTTGCTAATATTTTGTTGAGTATTTTGCATCTACATTCATCAGGGATATTGGTCTTTAATTTTCTTTTTTGGTGAGGTCTTTGCCCGGATTTGGTACTAGAGTGATGCTGGCTTCATAGAATGAGTTTGGAAGTATTCCCTCCTCTTCTATGTTTTGGAAAACTTTAAGGAGAATCGGTGTTATTTCTTCTCTATATGTCTGGTAGAATTCAGAGGTGAATCCATCAGGCCCAGGGGTTTTGTTCTTGGGTAGTTTTTTGATTACCAATTCGATTTCGTCACTGGTGATTGGTCTGTTTAGTTTTTCTGTTTCTTGCTTGGTCAGTCTTGGAAGGTTGTATTTTTCTAAGAAGTTGTCCATTTCTTCTATGTTTTCCAGCTTGTTAGCATATAGATTCTCATAATATTCTCTTATGATTCTTTGTATTTCTGTGGGGTCCGTCGTGATTTTTCCTTTCTCATTTCTGATTGTGTTTATGTGTGTAGATTCTCTTTTTCTCTTAATGAGTCTGGCTAGGGGTTTATCTATTTTGTTTATTTTTTCAAAGAACCAGCTCTTGGTTTTATTGATTTTTTTCTATTGTTTTATTCTTCTCAATTTTATTTATTTCTTCTCTAATGTTTATTATGTCCCTCCTTCTGGTGACTTTGGGCCTCATTTGTTCTTCTTTTTCCAATTTCAGTAATTGTGTCTTTAGACTATTCATTTGGGAATGTTCTTCCTTCTTTAAATAGGCCTGGATTGCAATATACTTTCCTCTTAGAACTGCCTTTGCTGCATCCCACAGAGGTTGTGGCTTTGTGTTGTTTTTGTCATTGGTCTCCATATATTCTTTGATTTCTGTTTTGATTTGGTCGTTAACCCATTGATTAATTAGGAGAGTGTTGTTAAGTCTCCGTGTATTTGTGAGCCTTTCTGATTTCTTTCTAAAATTTATTTTTAGTTCTATACCTTGGTGATCTGAGAAGTTGGTTGGTAGGATTTCAATATTTTTGAAATTACTGAGGTTCTTTTTGTGGCCTAGTATGTGGTCTATTCTGGAAAATGTTCCATGTGCACTTGAGAAGAATGTGTATCCTGTTGCTTTTGGGTGTAGAGTTCTGTAGATGTCTGTTAGGTCCATCTGTTCTAGTGTGTTGTTCAGTGTCTCTGTGTCTTTACTTATTTTCTGTCTGGTTGATCTGTCCTTTGGAGTGAGTGGTGTGTTGAAGTCTCCTAAGATGAATGCATTGCTGTCTATTTCCTCCTTTAATTCTGTTAGTATTTGTTTCACATATGCTGGCGCTCCTGTGTTGGGTGCATATATATTTATAATGATTATATCTTCTTGTTGGACTGACCCCTTTATCATTATGTAATGTCCTTCTTTATCTCTTGCTACTTTCTTCGTTTTGAAGTCTATTTTGTCTGATACAAGTACTGCAACACCTGCTTTTTTCTCTTTGTTGTTTGCATGAAATATCTTTTCCATCCCTTCACTTTTAGTCTGTGTTTATCTTTGGATTTGAGGTGAGTTTCTTGTAGGCAGCATATAGATGGGTCTTGCTTTTTTATCCATTCTGTTACTCTGTGTCTTTTGATTGGTGCATTCAGTCCATTTACATTTAGGGTGATTATTGATAGGTATGTACTTATTGCCATTGCTGGCTTTAGATTCCTGGTTACCAAGGGTTCAAGGGTTGCTTCTTTACTATCTAACAATCTAACTTAATCTTTAACTTGTTAAGTTATTGTAAACACAGTCTGATGTTTCTTTCTTTCTCTCCCTTCTTATTCCTCCTCCTCCATTCTTTCTATAATAGGTGTTTTATTCTTTGCCTTTAGTTGGTATTTGGATGGTCTGCTTTCTTTGCTATGATTTTTTTTTCTCTGGTGACATCTTCTTAGCCTTAGGTGTGCTTCCATCTAGAGCAGTCCATTTAAGATATCCTGTAGTGGTGGTTTATGAGAGGCAAACTCTCTTAACTTTCGTTTATCTGGAAATTGTTTAATCCCTCCATCATATTTAAATGATAATCGTGCTGGATACAATATTCTTGGTTCGAGGCCCTTCTGTTTCATAACATTAAATATATCATGCCATTCTCTTCTGGCCTGTAAGGTTTCTGTTGAGAAGTCTGATGATAGTCTGATGGGTTTTCCTTTGTAGGTGATCTTTTTTCTCTCTCTAGCTGCCTTTAATACCCTGTCTTTATCTTTGATCTTTGCCATCTTAATTATTATGTGTCTTGGTGTTGTCTTCCTTGGGTCCCTTGTGTTGGGAGATCTATGAGCTTCGGTGGACTGCGAGACTACTTCCTTCCCCAGCGAGGGAAAGTTTTCAGCAATTATTTCTTCAAAGACACTTTCTATCCCTTTTTCTCTCTCTTCTTCCTCTGGTACTCCTATAATGCGAATATTGTTCCGTTTGGATTGGTCACACAGTTCTCTTAATATTCTTTCATTCCTAGAAATCCTTTTATCTCTCTCTGCCTCAGCTGCTCTGTACTCCTGTTCTCTGTTTTCTATTCCATTAACAGTCTCTCGCATCTCATCCATTCTGCTGTTAAGCCCGTCGATCGCTTGTCTGATTTCTGTATTGTCTTTCCTCAGTTCCCTCACTTCCTCCCTCAGCTCTTGCACATTTCTCTGTAGGTCCATCAGCATGGTTATGACTTTTATTCTAAATTCTTTTTCAGGGAGGCTGTGCATTTCCATCCCTTCAGACTCCCTCTCTGGGGTTGTCTGGTTGATTTTGGTCTGAACCATATTCCTCTGTCTTTTCATGGCTGTATAATTTGGTCACTGATAGTTGCCACGTATGTCAGCTGGGCTCTTTAAGACTTTAAAAAGAGAAGAAAAAAAAAGAGAAAAAAAGAAAAAAAAGAAAAAAAGAAAGAAAAGAAAAAACAAAAACAAAACAAAAAAACAAAACAAAAAAACCAAAAAAAATGCCCACTGGACGTAGATTCTGTGGGAATGCTCTAGGTGGCGCTATTGCCCCACTATTCCACAGCTGTGACTGTGCCGCTCCACAGGGCCCTTTATCGCTCTGGCAGGGGTGGGAACGAGTAGGAGGCTGTTGATCTCAGTGAGAAGTGTTAAGAATGGCTACGCTTCCTCAGTCACCAGCTAAGGCGTCTGAAACTCCCCAGGACTCCCAGCCTGCTGGGCTGAGTGTGCTGGGGCGATCCGGCTCCTCCACTGGGCTCCTGTCTCTTTTAGACCGCTGAAGAATGTGCGCACTTTTTTTTTTCCTTCCCGGGAGGCAGCTGCAAGCACCCTGGCGTGTTCCCTGCTCAGATCCTGCCCCTCTGTCTCTCCAATCTCCGCTGCACTGCGTGATGTGGGTCACCGCTCCCCACGCAGATCACCAGGGCTGGCTACTTCGCGGGGTGCACTTCCACTCCCTCCCGGCTCTGAATCCTCTCCTCCTGCCGGTGCGCTGGGGTGGGGGAGGGCTCGGGTCCCGCCGGGTCCTGGCTCCGTATCTTACCCGCCTCTTGGGGTGCCGAGTCCTCTCAGGTGTAGCTGCACGCTGTGCGCTTTCCTGTGAATTCTCGTCTCTCTTTTAGGAATAGATGTATTTTCTGTGTTTTTGTAGATAAATATAGTGTTGGGAGGAGATTTCTGCCGCCCTGCTCACACCGCCATCTTCCCGGAAGTCCCCTATTTCTTTTTTTTTTATTAAGATATCATTAATATACACTCTTATGAAGGTTTCGCATGACGAACATTGTGGTTGCTACATTCACTCATATTATTAAGTCCCCCAACACCCCATTGCAGTCACTGCCCATCAGCATCGTAAGATGCCACAGTCACTACTTGTCTTCTCTGTGCTACACTGTCTTCCCCATGACCCCACATACACCATGTGCACCAATCATAATACCCCTCAATCACCTTCTCCCTCCCTCCCCACCCGCCCTCCTCCACCCATCCCCTTTGGTAACCGCTATTCCCTTCTTGGAGTCTGTGAGTCTGCTGCTGTTTTGTTCCTTCAGTTTTGCTTCATTGTTACACTCCACAAATGAGGGAAATCATTTGGTACTTGTGTTTCATTGCCTGGCTTATTTCACTGAGCATAATATCCTCTAGCTCCATTCATGTTGTTGCAAATGGTAGGATTTGTTTCTTTCTTGTGGCTGAATAGTGTTCCATTGTGTATATGTACAACCTCTTTTTTATCCATTTATCTACTGATGGACACTCGGGTTGCTTCCATATCTTGGTTATTGTAACTAGTGCTGCAATAAACATAGGGGTGCATATGACTTTTTGAATTTGAGAACTTCTTTTCTCTGGGTAAATTCCTAGGAGTGGAAATCCTTGGTCAAATGGTATTTCTATTTTAGTTTTTTGAGGAAGCTCCATATTGCTTTCCACAATGGTTGAACTAGTTTACATTCCCACCAGCCATGTAGGAGGGTTCCCCTTTCTCCACATCCTCGCCAGCATTTGTAGTTGCTAGTCTTTTCGTTGTTGGCCATCCTAACTGGTGTGAGGTAATATCTCATTATGTTGTTACACTATTTCTAAACCAGTGAATAAAACAGTGTGATAAAACTCTTGTCAAGAATCATATTGTCAGAATCTCTTCTTGATTCACTTAATCTTCCTAGACTACTGAACTATAATGTCTTTTGGGATTGAGAGAAGCTTTAAAATTAAAACAATGTACTCATCATGATATTTATTGCATCAGAAATCAACTACAGTTAATTTAAAGAGTAAAAGGGAATTATTGAAAGGGGCAAGAAGTGCTATAGAATTGAAGAGAAAGTTGGAAAACAAGAACCGGGCAGGTGCCAAAGGTGATAAGTCAAAGCCAGGCTCAGCCTCAGTCACCGCTGCTTGGGACTTGGCCTTTGTTACTGTTGCCTCTGGGCACTCTCCACCAGACACTGCGGTCTAGATTCCGCAGCAGCCACCTGAAACTCTTAATGACCCTGTGCCTTCAAGTCAGTTCTTTAAGATCCAGAGTTCCAGGCACAAGCATCCGATCAGCCACTTTTAGGTGAGATGTCCACTTTCTGGCTGCCAGGGTGCTGGAGAGAGAAATATCTGCCCCTCCATCCATTTCTGTGAAAAGAAATCAGGCTGTTTCCCACTTGCATTTGGATTTTTCCCAAATAAGAATGATATTAGGAAGTTGGTCAGCCAAAACAATAAATGCCAACTACATAGGTCATGGGTTATGTTATAAAGGAACAGGTCACTTGACTCAGTTATACAGGACATTGAGATGAGGGGGTTGGAGAAGCAGTGAGCCAACATGGGGTAGGGAAATGAAGTTTATTCTGTGTATTTGAATATATATTGATTATCAGAATTCCATGGGGAGTACATGATTCAGCTCAAATTGTTTAAATTTCTTATCTTTCAGTATTGAAAATAAATATTTAGTTAAATGAACAATGTGACCATAATAACATTCTCATGGAATAGAGCATCTTTATATTTAGAAATCTTATGTAAAGGTGGGGTGGGAGAAATTTTAAATTGAGGAACACTCAATAGAAGAAGTTAAGTATGAAATTAAAATGGAAATTTCAAGGCATGTAAGATCTCAAAATATATTCACTTTTTATACCTTTCCTGGAAGCTTGTAGGGATAAACAAGGAAACAAACCAAGATAGTGAAAGGCATGAGGACTGGGAAATGGTGTATCCAGTATAGGAGAGAGCTGTGAGGAATTCCTAGGATGAGGATGAAAGGAGATCCCAGGGCCCAGCTAAGTGACAGAACTAGATAGCCACTGGCTCATCCAGGAGGAGGATGGAGGACTCCAATGTGAGGGCTTCAAAGAGTCGGAAATACATATACATATGGACATATGTATGAAAATATTTGGATGGAAACAGAAAAACCAAAGCAAGTGAAAAATAAGTTTATTAACTCTAGGTAAGATACAAAATTATACAAGAAATGACATATAGTCATCTATAAAGTTCAATTGTAAATAAAACAGTTATAATAATGCAAACACTGAATATTGACCTAGTAAGAAATGGTGATAAAACATACTCTCATGGAATAGATTCTGGGATTTGCTTCAGAATAGTATGAGATGGTGGGGGATGAGGTATGGATGGGGCAGGACTAGTCATAGGTTAATGATTGTTGGGGCTGGGTAATGAGTACATGAGGGTTTGTCATATCATACCCTTTTTGTGGATATGTTTAAAATTCTCCATAATAAAATGCTTTTTAAAATGTTGATATAACTGTATTGGAAGGCTATGGGAGATGGAGGAGGGGGGGGGCAGGGATGTAAGGGAGCTAATCCCCAGATAATGTCGAAAACTAAAAACACAGTTAGTAGCTGAATATACGTGTTAATTAGAATTATGGACATAAACACCAGATGGTATAACTAAGAGAGAAATTCAAGGGCCCTGTGGAGAAAGAATCAAGGCTGAAACTAAGGCTGCTTCCATTTTTTGCCTTGTAGAACAACTTGACTTTTAAAGCCATGTATCTGTAATTTTTTTAAATAAAAATTAAATTCTTAACATTCCAATAATATAACTTTTTAAAAGAAAGTAAAATAAAGCAGAAAAACTAGTGTGAAAAAGTTATACCTTGAGTGCACCCCCGGAGAATCCTCTCTGGGCTGAAAAACCAAGAATCATGGGGATAGAGAGCAAGGAGGAAATCAGGCCGTGAGTTAGAGCCAGCCCACAGGTGAATTTTCCAGCTGCTACCCAACTGTCCATTAAAGTTAAGAAGAAGAAAGGCAATTAGGTAATTACAAATATGCCCTTGATGTCCCTGTTAGCTAATATCTCATACTGGTCAGCTACCTACAAGCTAAATTTCTAGCTTTGAAAAGATGAGACCCTCTAGGTATTCCCAAGGCCTCTTTCCTCCTGACTAGGATGATCAAAGGGCAGCGGTCATTCTTTCAGAACATCTTTGGATTTTAGCCTGTCCTTTTCCTTGTGGCCCCCATTGGCAGATAATTTTGGTCTAAGGTGATATTAAATACATTTAATAACTCATAGGCATACACCTTAATCGATTAGAAGGGGTCCCAGCCGTAATGCAGGAGTGGCAGCCTCGAGACTGCCTGCCAGACCAGGTATTAATAATTTGGTCGTTGGACTGTGGCGAGGCCCTGAGGGCTCCAGGGGAGCCCAGGGAAAAGGGTAGGAGGCTCAGGACATTAACTACTTTCCAACTTTTACCAACATATTCAACATTTTTAACCAATCCTTCATTGTACCAGTGCAAGGCAGCCACATATCAGCCCTATCTCAGGGTTCTCAGCACTTAACAGCTGGGCCTAGATGGGAATGGACATATTTAGCGCAGATCTGAATCACCTAAGGTTTGGATCGTTTGAGACCAGGACCATGGATTTTCCACTTTTATCAGAATTTGGCCACAGGAGTCAGGGATAATGAGCACTCTTTGCTTAACTGTATGTCACTGATGTCCACTAGTCTGTTGAATGAACCACAGTATCTTTTTGGTTTTCACTGATTTGCCTTTTTCCCCCATTATGCAATCTCCTTAATGCCTACCTTCCACCTGTTACCAAAAGTGTCTTTGGTTGTTCAATGCTAAGTCACCACTGCCTAGAATAATGCCAGGCGCATAGGAGGCACGCAATGAATGAATCATTATGGCTTCTAGGAAAAAGGCATCTTGTGCAGAGAAAAGATGTGAAGGAAATCACTGGAGTTCTGATACTTCCTTGCAGGAGGACATTCCTTAAAGTATGTCTAGACCACAGCGGTGACGGCATTCTCCTTTCAAATGCCAAGACTGTGCAAGTCAAAGGGAATCTTAGATAGCCAGGTATGTTAAGAAAAGGGCAATGGGTGATGAATGCTTTTGCATTCTCTTCAGTCCTATCTGCCAGTAACAATGAGTTCATTTTGACAGAGAAAGGAAATTACTTTGCTCTTAGATAAGCCTGCCTGCCTTATTTTCATGCCCAAATGCTTCCTCAAACCTGCCCACTCTGAAAGAGAACCTCTCTCCTACAACCTTAACATGCACTTGTCTTACTCCATCCTCTTAAAAGGCTCTTGTCCTTGGATTGACAACTTATTGAGTCATGTATTGATTTAATGAATTTATCCTCTCTCTATGTCCACATCCAGCTGTCTTAGACTCTAAATTCTAGAAAAGCGAGGAATGGTTCTATGTGACTGTAACATTAAACAGTCATGTAAAGCAGCAGACACAATTACCCACTTTGCAGATACTTTTAAGTGATGAAGAACTCTGAAATCTGAAGCATACAGTAACAATAATAATAACCTTTACAGACTGAGATTCTTAATCTGGGATTCATAAATGTGCATGGGAAAATTATGTCCTTTTTTTCCACTATCTCTACTGAAATTTATTAATTTCTTCCATCAGTAATGCAGGCAACAAGCCACAAAAAAAATCACTGTATGTATCACTTTGTTTCCAATAGAAATCACAGATACTTTCATATTACAACTGCTGTAGATACCTCAAAATAATGTTTGCTTATCACTACTTCAAAATTATAGTAGAACATATATTTTGCCATAAAAATTACAGTAGTTGTTAGACTGTGCCACTAAATCTTGCTATTTGATATCTTAATAAAGAAGCATTTATATATTACAAATTTGTCTTTCAAAATATTTTTTGATGACTAGATTTAATATATTTCCTTGAATTTCTATGTATTTTATGTTTTTCAAGACATTATGAGAAACAGTTTAAGGCTTGGACTATCAAAGGGCTGCCTGGTGCACACACACAAAAAGCGAAGGATCCCTTGCTCTGTGCAAAGCTCTTCAGGTAACTGTCTCATCGCTACAACAACTCCTGGAATTATATTTTATCATTCATCATAGAAGAGATCGTGACACCAAGCCTTAGAGAAACTGGTAACCTGCCCAAAGTGGGCAATGCCAGGATTAGTTCGTTTGACTGCAAAGCCTGTGCCTTCATCATACACTACAGCACATCTTTTGAGTATTGAGAATTATGTGCAAATTATTTTGTGCACTATGATAGGTTAATTTCTTGTGTGCAATGAGAGTATAAAAATATTTCTAGCATTAGTATAAAAAATAATTCTAGTTATTACTACGACTTAAAAATGAACATTTTCTGATTACAGAGGTTATGTAGGGATAAAATGGTACAACAAAGCAGAATCACATCTCTGTCCTCTAGTAGCCAATGAAATGAATAAAAAATCAGTCTGAGAGGCAGGCAGCAAATACTCATCTCCTATGATGCAACAGTTACCATTCTGGGTTCTGGGACTATAGCAATGAAACAAAACAAAGTCCTTGCTCTCGTTTAACACTGGGGCAAATTCACGCAGCATCAAACAAGCATGGAAAGGGAAAGGGCCTTATGGAACAAATTGGCTTTCCAAGAAAAATCCTGATATGATGAAGCAGTCAGACTACAAATCCTGTCTCCACCTTCCAGAAGTAGTGCTAAGCATAGAGGACAAGATTTCTTCTCAAAAGTGGACTGGAAGGTTGAGCAGACAGGTCTATTAAGTCCAAGAAAAGACTTCAAGTTTAGCTCCTACATACCACCATAGTATGTCTGGCAGAACTAGCACCAGGGTTTGCCACTTTCCAGAGCACTGAAGATATTTGAGTTGGGGGATTCACTGCTTCATTCATTTGACAAATATTTTTAAAAATACAGACCTGAATGATAAGAAGTAGCCACAAATTCTAGGAATAGAGAACAGAAATTTTAGGTTGAGGAAACAGGGATGACAACAAATTTGGATGGTGTGATGGTTGGTTTTATGTGTCAGGTTGGCTGGCCTGTAGTTCCCAGTTATTAGTTAAACACTAGTTTAGGTGTTACTGTGAAGGTATTTAGGAGATGTGATTAACATCTACAGTCTGTTGACTTTAAGTGAAGGAGATTCCCCTGGATAATATGGATGGACCTCATCCAATCATTGGAAGGCCTTAAGAGCAAAAACAAGTTTTTCAGAGAAGAAATTCTGCTTCAAGACTGCAACATTAACTCCTGCTTAATTTCCAGTCTGCCTTATTGATTTCAGATTTGTCAGCTCCACAACATGAACCAATTCCTTAAAATATATGTGGACTGAGAGAAAGAGAGGGTGAGAGATCTATCTATATATCTATGTCTATATACCTATAAATCTGTGTACACCACACACACACACACACACACACACACACACACACACACACACTCACTTACTATCTCCATTTCAGCATCTGCTTCTGACAAATTCAGCCTACAACAGTTGCTGTCAAGATATATGTCGTATTGATTCTGTTTCTCTGGAGAATGCTGACTGATTTTGAGGTTTTGAGGAACAGAAAGAAAGCCAGTGTGACTGGAGCACAGTAAAGTGGAATGGGCTATGGGTTGGTGAGAGAGTGATGTGATGGGGACAGAGGTAGGGGGGGCCAGGTTACCTGAGTTCTTACAAATCCCACAAAATAAGAATCCATAGAAGAGACAATAAATTACAGGCTGAGTAAGGAAAGAAATCAAACTTTTACAGATCTAAAAATTAAATTAGGTTTCTTGCCTATCAGATTGGCAAATAATCCAAAGATTGACAATTCACTTTGTTCGTGAAGCTGTGTGAGAATAAGAACCTTCAAATATTTCTGGTGGGAGGGTAATAGGACATAATCCCAAAGGAGGGGATTTTGAAAATATCTAAGAAACTACATATGCTATTATTATTTGATCAAGCATTCCCAATTCAAGGAATTTACACTAAAGATGTATGTCCATAAATTTGAAAACCAGAGCAGGTTATTCTCTGTAGCATTATTTGTAACAGCAAAATATTGAAAGCAACCTAAATGCCTATTCATAGGAGATTGGTTAATAAACTCTAGTATCTGCATAGAGTTTCACGTAGCTGTTAAAATAAATGAAGATGTCTGTGTACTGATATGGAATGATTTCTAGGATATTTTGTTAAGTTAAAAGCAAGGGACAAATGAATATTAATAGAATGCTAACTTTTAAGTAAGAAGGAAGGGGAAATAAGAATGTGTATGCATATTTGCTTATTTTTGCAAAAAAAATTCAAGCAAACAACAAAATAAAGCAGAAACTAAGAAAAATTTACTATGGAGCAGAAGGCATGGAGATGGGAGTGAAATTTCCTTGAGTATAGCTTTTTACCTGGTTTTGACTTTTATACTATGTAAATATTTTGAATAATCACAAACAAAATTAAAACAATGTGGTAGATGCTAAAATATACTACCCAGATCCTCTTTTAAGGCAGCACAGGCTGCCTAGCTATGAGGGTTCGCCTCAGCTTCAGATGAACCGCCTAATGCGGTTACACCCTTCCTGGAGCACATCCTGTGCCTGACTGAGGCAGGGGCACCAAGGCCCAAGGCTGGACGATATTCCACAGCTCCCCACCGGCATGACTGAGCCTTTGTTTGGCCGGCATCCCGATCTGTCTTCTCCCTTTTCCTAAGTCCTGTCTCCTCGCCCTTCTTTTCACAGATATTGATCACTAATAAACCCCCTAGCACCCCAACCTCCATCTCAGCATCTGTTTACAAAAAACCCAGCCCACAATAGTTGCAGTCAAGAGCTGGATATCTCACCACCTGGCTGGCAATAAAGACCCCTTCACGGTGGCAGGTGGAGCACTGCAGCCCTGGCACAAGGTGGTGGCCCAGTTGGTCATGGTGATGATGTGGAAGGGTGTGCCATGAAAGGAAGTGCACTAGCAGGTGCTCTGTAGCTCCTGTCTGAGAAGTTAACAGGAAATAATAGCTCTGAGGATAGCACGGAATTGGGTGGAATTGGCAAGCTCCACTGATGCCTTACAGAAAGATAGTGAACAGCTGAGGACCAGTTAACAGACAATTAAAAAGACCTGTGGAAGCCAAAAGTCCTCTTTGTTTACATCCAAATAAGCTCACCTCCTTTAATGGGAGAGCAGAGATAGTTGAGGACCAAGTTAAAGTCCAACAGAGTCAGGTTGGTTCTGCTAAGGTCAGGGCTCTGGTGGGGAAAACCCGGGCAGCTGACTCTGAGTCAGAGACAGCTGGGCCAGTCCTTCTAAAAATGTTGACTCCCTAGACTCTCCTGAACCTTCTGAGCCTATAGTAATGTCTCACCCCTCCCTGTTGAAAGGTAGCACTCCAAACACTCTGGAGAATAATCACAGAGGCTCTTTCCCAGCAAGCATTCCCCTCAGGACATGCCCCACCTCCTCTTCCAGACTTCAGGCCTATAATTATAGTTAAATCACATGGTGGCATATCACATCTTATTGCCCACCAGAAAGCATCCACTATTGGAGACAACCAAATAGACAAAATGATTTGGCCAGTCAGTGTCAGCCCCCCTCTGTCATTGTGCACCCAAGTACTGGTATGATAGACACAAGTATCAGTCTGATGTATTTCCTATTGCTCTCCATGGAAGTGACCTAGAAGCAATAATATTCCAGTAGCAATGAGTATACCCAGTTCCTACATCTTGGGTTTTTTAAATATCAAATTCCATTAAAAAGAAGCGGGACTCCTTAGAGAAATGTATTCCAGATATGAGACAGAAAAAGTACAAGGTGGGCCTGGGAGTAAGCAGGTTCCCTCCTGGAACAAATTACCTATGAATCCAGTGAAACTGAAGGAGTACAAGGGGAAGGGCAGGTTGGGAGAAAGAGTTTTATTGCTCACAGCTTGCTCAAGTTCTCTAGCCAGGTCCAGCTCCACCTGTCCCTTCTGGCTGTGGGGCATGAGCTACCTCTGCTGCCTGCCCCTTCAGGCAGGAACTCCATGGGTGGGTCCTTGGTGACTGGCCAATACCAGACCAATTAGGTAACCAGGAATGTGAGGGAGGGGAGAATGGCTGTTTTCTCTCCACACCTTGCCCTGCATTGATGATTCTGCTGTGGTAAATATCTATTGATATGTAAATGCACTAAGGCCAGGTGAGAAATTCTGGACATTCTGAGTGAAAACTTCTATTTACCCTACAACCTGGAACATATTTTCATGCCAAAAATGCAAGAAATTACCAAAGGTCATGAGCCAGCTTGAAAGAGTTCCCACTACCAAAGTTCGGACAATTTAAGCATCAAATTGAAGACTGATGATAATGAATTATAAACATTGAATAAATACATAAATACAATTATAAGTTCATAGTGTTCTTTGTAAAAAAGTGAGAGGAAGGAGAGAGAAGAAAGTAAAAACCCTTATCTACGAAAGAATACAAGCTAATGGATGCAGTGTGAATGATAAGTAGGAAAATCACCATATTGCAACCATTGATTGATATTGGTGGGGATCATTCATGGATGTTAAAACCAATAGTCCAGTATATTCCTTCAGTTTTCAAGTATCATGCCATAGATTATCCATTACAAAGAAGAAAAAAGGATGTAGTTTTATAATGGAGTGATGAGGTGGGGTCCCATCATAACCAAGTAATGAAACTTTGCCACATCAACAATAGAATAGATTTTTTTTGCCTCTTGTGAGTACTGAAAAAGACACATTACCTATGATATGCTCTTGCATAATGTTTAACCTGGATCTTAAACATGAGGAAACAATCATATAAATACAGATTACAGAACAACATAATAAAACAAGCTTTCTAAAATGTTGATCATTAAGAGCAAAATCAAAGGTAGGGGACCTCTTCTGTATTAAAGATAAAGAGTTATGATGCAATATGTGAACAAATGCAGTATGTGACCTTTGATTGGGGACTGAATAAAAACAAAATCAAATACAAAACAAAACAAACAAATAGTGGGCACATTTTGGGGACACTGGAGAAACTGAGCATCAGACAGTGTATTAGATAAAAATATTGTGTTAGTGTTAAATTGCTTGAGTATAATAATGGTATTGTTATTATGTAGCAGAATGTGCTTATTTGTAGGAGATATTTGTTGAAGTATTTAGGGATGAAGTGTCCTGAGAGATAAAGAGAATGTGGCAAAATGTTAACAAAGGGTAAATCAAGTTGAAGGATAAATGAGTGTTTATTTTACTATTCAACTTTTCTGTGGGTTTGAAATGTTTTCAAAATAAGCAGCTGGGAGCCCAAACTTTTCAAAAGTAAGTATTCAAACACATTGCAGAACTGATTTTGTGCTACCAATACTCAAAATAAAACATTTTTAAAAGATAAAAGATAAATTAGAAACAGCAGTGTATAGTACAGACAAGGCTGAAGAACGAATGATTGACATAAAGGACAAGCTTAAGACAATCCCAGTGATTGCAGGGAAGAAAGACCGAGCTAGACAGGGAGAGGCTGCATTTGTGGTGCAGAAGACCTTTCGGCAGCTAGAAGGAAATGGTGTGCAGAAATGATTTTAGCAGGACTCCTCCTCAAACTTAAAGTGTCTCCCCAGGCAGAGTGGGAAGTTGAGGGCAAGAAGGTAAGGCAAAGGGAAGGAAAAAGCAGAATGAAGAAGTATTATGTCATCATTACTGTCAGCTTCTCAGTGCTTCCTACTAGTTTGTGTGACTGCAGAGAAATGATAAACAGACTTTGAAACATATAAACCTTCTGTACAACCCTGAGAAAGAGGCCTGGTTCTGAGGTCACCTTGGGACCTCAGTTTGTCTCTTGACTTTTTCTCTAAGTATCTCATAGTTCCAACCATCCATCAAAAGATCTAGGATCATCCTTTTTTCTTAAAGTTGTAGCAAATTCCTTTTTTCATGAGCCCTGAAAACAAGCTCTGAGATATGAGCAGTGTATGAATTGGATATTTGGAGGTAAGTTATTGAAAAGCCAGTGTTTCCTAAGCCATTAAAACTATGGAATTAAGTTTTAGAAACACAAATAGCTTTCTCCAGAAGGGAAAGAGAGTAAGATACATTTAATATCTATATTACTTTATTCCTGTTGCCTAAACATTTCCTTACTATCATCATTTCTTTCTCAAAAAGTCAAGGCAGAGTCAGTAATATAAACCTCTGTTTTTACCTGTTCTGGGGAGTCATGTACTCCATTTTTTGTGTTCCATACTGTGGGGACTGACTTCTTTTTAAGATAATGAAAAACTTTCAGCCCAGCAATCGTCTCATTAGTTTTCTGTGTTTTCCCTTGGGTAAAATATTTGTACCTATTTACACAGTGCCTCTGGTGATGCCAGTTGTATTCCTTTAATGTTGTTGTGCCTAATAGCTTTCTTCAGCATTGCACAGAAAAAGAGATTTATTGGTCAGGTCTTTGGGACACAGGTGGCAAATACTAATAGCTCAAGCAGTCTTTGGCCTCGATGTGTCTCATCTCCAGTTTTAGCTGGACTACTATGCCTTGCAGTACTTTCTCTAAGGTTTCTATTTATACCTTTGATGTCAGACAATGCTGAACATCTCCCTGAAATGAGAAAAAGGGTCCATAGGTCTTTTATATGAGGTTGCAGGATTGTAACATCACACGACTCTTCCTCTTTTTCTCCTTCCACTTCAATGTTTCCTTCTGCTTGCTCCCCTTTCCCGTCTCTGTCACCTCATTCTTGACGACAGATTAGTCAGATCTTGTGAGACAGACTTTTCCAAACTGTAAAAGTACAGTTTGTACTTTTACAAACTGTATACTTACGGTTCTGGATGTAACCATTTTTGAAATGCTTGGCTCTAAATGGAATCGTAGCTTGAATGCTAATGAAGGTATTAAGAGTGATAAAACATTTTTTTCAACAAGAATAAGCCACGGTTGGGCAGGAACAGATTTTGAAAATAAGGTCTTCTTTGGTTGTTTTCAGGATCGAAAAATAAATTCACCACTTTGGGTCTCACACTCGTGGGTATTACTGTTTTAGTGAAACATTTCATGGCTATCTAGAGAATGTCTGACTTCAACAAAAATACACTTCATTTCATTCAGAAAAAAGCTTCCAATTGAGTTATTCTTTTTTAATTTATTATTTTTCACACTGGAACATAGAGCAAGACTGTGCAGGCTGAAACTCAGAGGATGAAAAGTAAGATCAGAGGATGTTAGAGTTACAAAGAACTTCGGAGGGCATTCAGTGTGATCCTTTTCTAGTACAGGACATCGTACCTGATGTCCTCACTAGGTCAAGAACTGGATTCAAGATCCATCCAACAAAGGCAGTACTGGAGCTACTTGTTTTTTAGAGGTTGTGAGCGAGAAACTTGAGATTCTCTTTGAAAACTCTGAAATTGAGTCTAAGAAGAATGACCTGGGATCATACATACAAAAACAGTATGAGAAAGCTAGCTTTTTAAAAGCAAAATAATTTTCTCGTGTGGTTAATGTAATCGGCCTGCTAGACCTCACAGAACAACCTGAAAGTATTTTATTAGATGAGCAGTGCAACTCTTATACATAAGAATGAAATACTCCTTTATCCACTTGTGCATTTGTAGTATTTATTTTCAGGCACTTTAGGGGCAGACAGTTGAACTAAACTTCCTCCTCAGTTCTTAGCACATTATAAATAACTGTCCATATTCTTATTTATATTTATCTCTTCGCTTAGTTCCCTTTCTAATTAAAGACAAATGAAAGAATAAATGTTCTTAACTGTATATTTATTCTTGTAAAATATGTGGTACTAGATGCAGTGCTCCGCCTTGTGCTATAAAGCTCATTCTTTCTTTAACTCTTTTTATTTTGATGCCTGTCAAGTTGCCATACATAAATTAACTTCTATCTGATGTATATTAGTCTATGGTATAGAGCTATGACATTTTGCATGTCCATTCTTCTAGTCTTCAACTCCCCATGATCATCTGAAATACTGCTATAAGTATTTTCAAAAATAACACACCTAGGAGAACATATAAAGTGATTTCTCTAAGGACAGGATCACTGGGTGACAGGATGTACACAAATCTATTACTTTGAGCATCATCACATTGTTTCCAGGATGAAACTCCCACCGGAAGTGCAACATTACTCATCAAACCTTGGATTAATCCATCTTTATAATTTAAATAACATGATATGTTAAAATGACATCTCAACTGTAACTTCACTTTGTTCTTATATGCTCATTTTGTTTTTGATATTGACAATTCATTGGGTTTAAATACTGCAAAAATCTATTTCTCAATCACCATTATACTAATGTGGTGTTTTATCCTGAAAAGAAATCATTAATTTTTAATTTAATTTTGATGTAGTCAACATCTATTTTTCATCTTATTATTTCCTTTTAGGGTCTTGCTTAGGAAACCTGTCCCCACCCATATATCACAAATACAGTCTCATATTTTCTCCATTCACTCAATTGTTTATCTATAAACTACCTATATATATGGATAAGTTGGGGCTACAGTTGTATTTTTATTTGTATAATTAATCTGTTATCCTATCACCCTGACAATAGGTGCTTTCATTACTCTATTGTTTTGGGGTATGAATTTTACCAATCAATTTCCACATAAACACACACATGCTATCAGTTCTGTTTTACTGGCTTATTTATTTGTTCATGCTCCCCTATCACATTGTTTTTACTGATAAAGGTTTGGTTTAGTCTTAATATCTAGTAAGACATGCCCTTGTTCTTTTCTCTTGTTTATGAAAATTGATTTAGGTATTCGTGGGCTTCTATTCATCCATATAAAATTTATAGTGAGTTAACTGTTGAGTTCCTCAATCTGTCAGCTGCATTTGTTAGGCGGATTGCATTGAATTTATGTGTCAAATATAATTCATACTAGGCTATATTGAAACATTATGAGCATAGCTATCTCTCTACTTACTCAGATCTTTTATATCCCTTAAGATTTTCTTCATAAAGTTTAAGCATTTGTTGGTTAACTCCTAGTTCTTGTTGATTTTCTTTTGTTTTCTATTATATTTCTAGTTGGAATTGGTTAATGAAGGTATATTATAGTATTTATACACTGTAAAAAAACAATGTCACTGCTTTTGAAAGGAAACTAATTTTTTTAGTAGGTTCATGTTTGTAAAATGAAGATACTTTAAAACCACTGTATGCATGTCTGTTTCCTTCCCTATGTTTCATTTATACCCTGCTCAGGATCACTGTACTAGCTTTCTTTTCCTCAGTATTAAAAACATACCCTATAAAAAAACTAAAGTGTTATGAACTCTTGTATAAGCCTCCGTATTTACATACTTTTGAAGTTTTCTTTTCCTTCAGATTCTTCTCAAGGCATTCATTTCTTAACTTAAAATGAGGGACTTTTAAGGTATTTTTGGACCCAAAAGCACACAACCTGATTTCAATATCTACATATGTGTTAGCTACTAGAGAGGCAATTAGTTTATGAAACCTGAAATAAATCATGTGAAAATCTGTTGGTTTTCATAAGAATTACCATTACAGTTTAGGAAAAAAGTGGCAGTAGATTGCTTATGATAGCTTTATGAATGGGGAAATATTTCAAATACACATTATTGAAGTGGGAGTTTATGGAAGAAAAATAAGATTAGAGTTTAATAAAAGTATACATTAGAGAATTACATCCATTGTATAATAACAAATTACAATATTTTGTTCTAATAAAAATGCTTACAATTTGTCTTGTGACCTAATATTACTTAATATGTGCTATAAAAATTGCTATTAAGAGTCATATCTATTGCTGGAAAATTTTAGTAATTTTAGAATAATAATTCAATGGTGGAATGTCCAACATTTAAGCTTGATTGGAAAAGAGAAAATAACTAATTCCAGAATAATAAAATCGGGTATATTTGCATTAACTGAAATATGGGCATATGCTGGAGATATTTTGGGTTCTGTTCCAGACCACCACAATAATGTGAGTATCACAATAGAGTGAGTCAAATGCAATTTTTGGTTTCCTAGTGCAAATGAAAGTTATGTTTACACTATGCTGTAATCTATAAAGTATACGATAGCATTATATCTAAAAAAATCAACAAACATACCTTAAGTAAAAAATACTTCATTGCTAAAACATGCTAACCATCATCTGAGCTTTCAGTGAATCATAATCTTGTTGCTGGTGGAGGGTCTTGCCTCAGTGTTGATGGCTGCTGACTGATCAGAATGGTGGTTGCTGAAGGCTGGGGTAGCTGTGGCAACTTCTTAAAATAAGACAACAAAGAAGTTTGCCACGTCTTAAGTCTTTTCACAAACTGTTTCTGTGTGTGTGTGATGCTCTTTGATAGCATTGTACACACAGTAGAATTTTTTTCAAAATTGGCGTCAACCCTCTTAAACTCTTCTGCTGCTTTATCAACTCAGTTTATATGATATTCTAAATTATCATTTCAACAATCTTCATAGCATCTTCACCAGGAATGAAGTCCTTCTCAAGAAACCACTTTCTTTGCTCATCCATAAGAAGCAACTTCTCACTTTTTCAAGTTTTAACTCAGTTACATCTTCAGGCTCCACTTCTCATTCTAGTTCTCTTGCTGTTTCCACCACATCTGCAGTTATTTCCTCCACTGAAGTCTTGAACCCCTCAAAGTCATCCATGAGGGTTGGAGTCAACTTCTTCCAAACTCCTGTTAATGTTGATATTTTGACCTCTTGTTGGTTCACCAGCTCCTCAGGAGCTTCCCAGGTGTAGTCGGAAACCAGCTCCATATGTGGAGAGCAGGAATAGACCAAAAAAAGAGGCAGGCACCTCCAGACTGATTAATAAGCAAGGGACCTTTCATAGGAGGCTTATTTTGGATGGTCACAAGACTGCCAAATCTGCTGGAGGAGACAGAAAACAGCTTGAATCAAGAACATAATAAGCCTTATGGGGCTTGAAGAACAGTATAAAAACACATTGGATTATGTCTCTTTTTAAGGTCCTTCCATGGCTTTCCATTGAATTTAGCGTAAATTCTAAACCCACCACAGACTACAACCTTGATACTCAAATCTGTTGCATGGAACCACAGCAGCAGTTATTACCTGGAAGTTCTTCAAAATGCAGAATCTGAGATCTCACCCACAACCTTGAATCAGAATCTGTATCTTAAAAAGATTCCCAGGTAATTTGTATGTGTATTAAAGCACAAGGGGCATTGGTATACATGATTATAAATTAATAATTTAGACAATGTAGTGTAGTCATGGTATTTATTTTAGCTTAGAAAAAGCTACCAGATGCTAGATTTGAGTCTTAAAATAAAAGAACAAAAGCCAGCCAGTACAATTCTTCAAGAACATCCAAGCGCTTTTCCTGCATCATCAACTTTATCTTCCCCTCCCAATCTCTCCATCTGTTTGCTTGCCTCCAGCCAAATGGATCTTCTCTCCATGCTGTAGAGCCTCTACACGTGCCGTAGGAATTCTGCCTGGAATGCTAATCCTTTCCTTTACACAACAGACTTATTCTCTGTCTGATTGTCAGAAGTCACCTTCTCAGAGCTACCCTTCCTGATCACTCTCCCTAAAGTCTCCAATTCTCCCGCTGTCCCTGCTTCCTTTCTTTCATAGGCTTTGACACAAAGTGTAAGTAATTTGTTTTAAACTTTTATATTGGAATAATTTGACTCCTAAGAAGTTGCAAAAACTGTACAGAAAAAAATGGTACAGAATGGAGAATTCCCTGTACTTCTTACCCAGCTTTCCCTTTTGACAACGTATTAACATTATTAAAACAGGAAATTGACACTGAAACAGTAAACTGTTTTTGTTTGCTTATTTCTTCTCTCTGATCAGCCTATTAAAAGTTAAACACAGTCATTCTCTACCACATTCCCTTGTTTGATTTCCTTCTTTGTACCCAACTACTCACTATCTAAGATTGTCTGATTTGTTTAGTTGGATATGTCTGTTCCCAATCCTAGGAAGTAAATTCCCGGAAGATAAGCAATTTGTTCAGAATTAGATACCAGCATCTATAACAGTGCTAGGATTGTTAAAAAAAAAAGTAACTGCTTAATAAATATGGATTCAGTAAATGAATGGATATAGGTAGAGATCCAATTCCAGACATCATGGTTGATTTGTATATTAGCAGTTGAGGAACATGTTACAACAATTAGTTGCATGCAGTTAGTAGATAAATATGTTCTGGAGATCTAATGCTCAGCGTAGTGATTATAGTCAACAATACTGTATTATATACTTACAGATTTCTCAGAGACTTGATTTTAAATATTCTCACTACAAAAAATAAATCATTATATGATGTGAGAGGTGTTACTTAGAGCTACAGTAATAATTATATTGTAATTTCTAAGTGTATCACATCAAAAACTTGTTTACCTCAAACTTACAGAATGTTATATGTCAATTGATGATACCAAAAAAAATGAATTGTTGACTTCAGTACTTTACATGATCGCGTTTTGTTGCTGTCTTATGTTAGGTGGTGCGAAGGAAATATATAACCTCAGTTTCCTTGTCTACAAGAAGATACTCAGGAAATAGAGTAATTTGGACTTTGAAAGCTCCTTTCTCAAGTTGATAGCATTAGCCCTTGTTGGCTTATTTGACTACATTTGTGCAAAAGGTCTTTAGAATGATAACATATACCACACTTCTGTAAGATAATTTTTTCAAGCAGATGGTTTTCAGTCAGCTTCTTTTCAATGGGACACAGGTAGCTACTTTTTGAAACTGTATTAGAAAGTTGCTTTGTCCAGACAAGAGGAAGAAAAAGCATTTCAAAGAAAGTAAAGTGGTAACTATTGTAATTTGCTTTGAATTAGAGTCTTCTTATTGCCTTTTTTATTGCTACCAATAGATTACATTGTCTATGAAAAGATGAATATTTTTGTTTCCATCTTCATTTTCATAAATCTTGATCATTGTACTTTGGATTTTGTAATAAATTTGACTGTATCACTAACATTTTCTACTTAAGGCTTCATTTGAAAACTTCTTGATTAAACCAGTTTTCAGCAGCTGAAAACTAAGGTATATTTAGGTATTAGTTTTGCACCGCTTTTTTTTATTTTGGCATCATTAATCTACAATTACACGTGCAACATTATGGTTACTAGACTCCCCACATCATCAAGTCCCACCTCACATACCCCATTACAGTCACTGTCCATCAGCATAGTGAGATGCTATAGGATCACTACTTGTCTTCTCTGAGTTGTACAGCCCTCCCCATGCCCCACTCCTACGTTATGTCTGCTAATTGTAATGCCCCTTTTCCCCCTTATCCCTCCCTTCCCACCCATCTTCCCCAATCCCTTTCCCTTTGGTAACTGTTAGTCCATTCTTGGGTTCTCTGAGTCTGCTGCTGTTTTGTTCTTTCAGTTTTTGCTTTGTATTTATACTCCACAGATGAGTGAAATCCTTTGATACTTGTCTTTTTCGGCTTGGCTTATTTCACCGAGCATAATACCCTCTACCTCCATCGATACTGTTGCAAATGGTAGGATTTGTTTTCTTCTTATGGCTGAATAATATTCCATTGTGCATATATACCACATCTTCTTTATCCATTTATCTACTGATGGACACTTAGGTTGCTTCCATTTCTTGGCTATTGTAAATAGATTGCAACACTTTTTACGTTGTATCTTTTTAGATTAGGAACATTTAATCTGAACCAAACAAATTAATGCATATTAAAAGGAAACTGGCTCCTAGTCACTTGTTTGTATGTTTGTTTGAAATGTATCTGTTTTCATCTCTATGCTACCCTGATTTTTAGAGTGCCATATTTTTTTGTAAAGAACAAATGAATTAACATGTATAAAATGCCTAGTAGTCTTTTGACCAGTATGTTTTTAAATTTTTAATTTGTTGGGTTTGGCTTTTTATTTAGTAATTATTTTTAATATGTACACATACATTTTCCACCTTTACCTTTTTAATAATGTACACTGTAGATTATCTCTCATCAATGTATTTATAGCTATCACATTTTTTCACTGCTCTAGAGATGTCCCATGATGTTTAAACTAGCCGTCTAGAATTGAATATTTTTAGGTTGTTAACAGACTTTTATTTTTATGAAAAACATAGCAATGGATAGCTTGAACATTTTGGTTATATTTGAAGATATCCGTATGATTCATTTCTAGAAGTAAAATTGCTGGGTGAAAAGATGATCACTTAAAATTTTAAAATGATATTGCTTTATTGTTCTCCTTGAGGCTAAATCAATTTATATGCCTGCAAGGTATCTGTTTTACCAAACTGTAATATTGAACTATCAATTTTTTTTGAGCATTGTCAACTGAAAATAAAAGAAATGGTACCTAAACTGTAGCTTTAACTGGACTTTTATCTTTTTATGAGAATAAAGAAAATCTTTTCTAACATTTTAGGCCCAATTGTCCTTCTCTTTATGTGAGCTGTATGTTCATATTTTTTGCTTATCAGGTTGTTCATTTTGCTTTTTGATTTGTAGGTCATTACACATTATTTTAAATTTCAAGTCATTATTAGAAAATGTCTAGTATAGTGGAAGATGTACAAACTTCCTTTTCAAAATACATGTTCAACTCCTGTCTCTTTTTTTTTTATCAGTTTTAAAGTAGGTAATTGTGGTTTTCCGAAAACATATTTGACTTAACATCTCATCGGTTTGTTTTAGCATTGGTGACTCTTGGGACACTTGTGGCCTGACAGAAGCCTGGGATGGGGCCCGCACTGGCCTGGGGTAAGTGAAAAGAAAGAAATAATTCCCATTGGCAGGTCTACTGGGAAATCATTTAGGAGTCTATTTAAATTTTTTTTGTTTGTTTTAGGGACTTACTGATGTTACTGATTATTTTTCCTTTTTTTTTGGTGTAAGAATTGACCAGAGTTGGGACCCTGGCATTAAAACAAGTATATAACAAATTGAGGAACACTCAAGTTTGTACATAAAGTACTTGTGATTTTTATTTATTTATTTATTTTTGTGTGTGAAATGATTATCATAGTAAGTTTAGTTAACATCCTTCAACATACATAGTTACAAAGTATTTTTTCTTGTGATGTGAACTTTTGAAGATTTTTCTCTTAACAACTTTTCAATACACAAGACCCTATTGCTCACCATGCAACGAACAAGTACCAATACAGTGAGCAAGCTCCCACAAGGTGAACAATGTAAGGAACATAGTGAACAAGTTCTCACAAGGTGAACAATGCAGAGAAACTAATTCAGTTACTATAATCAATCAACTATGATTATTCATATGACTTTTATACTTAAATTATAAGTGAATCCCACATTTCCTCCTTTTTTGTTTTAATTGATGCAAATGCATATGCATATATTTGTGGAAGGTACCAGAATAATGATTAGCTGGGCTCAGCCTGTGACATAGCTTGTCACAGGCAATGTCTCTCTCGTCTGGAGGGGTGAGGTTCTATGCCTCACCTCAGTTGGCCCCCACATTGCTCACCTGAGGTCCTTTGCGACTGTGCCTGTCTTAGGTTGTTCCTCCCATGAGGAATCTTACCCGTCTCTGGCTAACCAGCCATCTCCTGGGACCAAACAGGGAGATAAAATACGAAAGAGAGGACAGCCAGCAGCTATAATTCTGGATAAAATCACAATACACATCATTATTTTCTTGCAGCAAATGTAGGTGGGGAATCAATATATGATTTCACAAAGTTGTTTAAAAGGAATCACTTATTTCTTGAAGTTAATTCTTGAAAAGTAGCATATGCTTGTATTGGCTTTAAAAGACCAACAACTGCCTTCCGCATACACACTAGGAGAACAGGAATACAAATGCATAATGGTATTAGACGTACAATTATAGGACATATCCAATGAAACAAACCAATTTAACAATCCAGGCATTTGTGAAAACTTATCAATAACATGGTGAATGTTGTCTATTTGATCTTGAATAGTATGCGAAAAATCAGAAAAATTAAAATAACACATCCCTGGAAATTGTTCACATACCATATGTTCTTTTTTTTTTTAATCACTTATTCTTTTATTAGCTTCTCCTCAGTATTCTTTTTTCTATAATTTATTTTGGATCATTAATTTATAATTACATGTGCAATATTATGATTATTAAACTACCCCCTTCATCAAGTCCCCCCCACAAACCCATTACAGTCACTGTCCATCGGCGTAGTGAGATGCTATAGAATCACTATTTGTCTTCTCTGAGTTGTACAGCCCTCCCCATGCCCCCCCCCAACATTAAATCTGCAATCATCATGCCCCTTTTTCTGTCTTATCCCTCCCTTCCCACCCATCTTCCCCAGTCCCTTTCCCTTTGGTAACTATTAGTCCGTTCTTGGGTTCTGTGAGTCTGCTGCTGTTTTGTTCCTTCAGTTTTTTTTTCTTTGTTCTTATACTCCACATATGAGTGAAATCATTTGATATTAGTCTTTTTCGGCTTGGCTTATTTCACTGAGCATAATACCCTCTAGCTCCATCCATGTTGTTGCAAATAGTAGGATTTGTTTTCTTCTTATGGCTGTATAATATTCCATTGTGTATATGTACCACCTCTTCTTTATCCATTCATCTACTGATGGACACTTAGGTTGCTTCCATTTCTTGGCTATTGTAAATAATGCTGCGATAAACATAGGGATGCATCTATCTTTTTCAAACTGGGCTGCTGTATTCTTAGGGTAAATTCCAAGGCGTGGAATTCCTGGGTCAAATGGTATTTCTATTTTGAGTTTTTTGAGGAACTTCCATACTGCTTTCCACAATGGTTGAACTAATTTGCATTCCCACCAGCAGTGTAGGAGAGTTCCCTTTTTTCCACATCGTCGCCAACATTTGTTGTTGTTTGTGTTTTGGATGTTGGCCATCCTCATTGGTGTGAGGTGATATCTCATTGTGGTTTTAATCTGCATTTCTCTGATGATTAGCGATGTGGAGCATCTTTCCATATGCCTGTTGGCCATCTGAATTTCTTCTTTAGAGAAGTGTCTATTCATGTCCTCTGCCCATTTCTTAATTGGATTATTTGCTTTTTGTTTGTTAAGGTGCATGAGTTCTTTATATATTTTGGATGTCAACCCCTTATCGGATACATCATTTATGAATATATTCTCCCATACTGTAGGATGTCTTTTAGTTCTACTGATGGTGTCCTTTGCTGTACAGAAGCTTTTCAGCTTGATATAGTCCTACTTGTTCATTTTTGCTTTTGTTTCCCTTGCCCGGGGAGATAGGTTCATAAAGAAGTCGCTCATGTTTATGTCCAAGAGATTTTTGCCTATGTTTTTTTTCTAAGAGTTTTATGGTTTCATGACTTACATTCAGGACTTTGATCCACCTTGAGTTTACCTTTGTGCATGGGGCTAGACTGTACCCCAGTTTCATTCTATTACATGTAGCTGTCCAGTTTTTCCAACACCAGCTGCTGAAGAGGCTGTCATCTCCCCATTGTATATCCAAGGCTCCTTTATCAAATATTAATTGACTGCATGTGTTTGGGTTAATGTTTGGACTTTCTATTCTGTTCCACTGGTCTGTGGGTCTGTTTTTGTGCCAATACCAAATTGTCTTGATTACTGTGGCTTTGTAGTAGAGCTTGAAGTCAGGGAGTGTAATTCCCTCTGTTTTATTCCTCCTTCTCAGGATTGCTTTGGCTATTCGGGGTCTTTTGTGGTTCCATATGAATTTTAGAATTATTTGTTCGAGTTCATTGAAGAAAGCTGTTGGTATTTTGATAGGGTTTGCATTGAATCTGTAGATTGCTTTAGGTAGTATAGCCATTTTGAGAATATTTATTTTTCCTAGCCAAGAGCATGGCATGAATTTCCATTTGTTAGTGTCCTCTTTAATTTCTCTTAGGAGTGTCTTGGAGTTTTCAGAGTACGGGTCTTTCACTTCCTTTGTTAGGTTTATTCCTAGGTATTTTATTCTTTCTGATTCAATTGCGAATGGAATTTGTTTCTCCCTCTCTTAGTTCATCATTAGTGATAGGAAAGCAAGATTTCTTTATGTTAATTTTGTATTCTGCCACTTTGCTGAATTCAGATATTAGTTCTAGTAGTTTTGGAGTGGAGTCTTTAGGGTTTTTTATGTACAATTTCATGTCATCCGCAAATAGTGCAATTTGACATCTTCTTTACCAATCTGGATGCCTTGTATGTCTTTGTTTTGTCTGATTGCCGTGGCTAGGACCTCCAGTACTATGTTGAATAACAGTGGAGAGAGTGGGCATCCCTGTCTTGTTCCCGATCTTAGATGAAAAGCTTTCAGCGTCTCACTGTTAAGTATGATGTTAGCTGTGGGTTTGTCATATATGGCCTTTATGATGTTGAGGTACTTGCCCTCTATACACATTTTGTTGAGAGTTTTAATCATGAATGGATGCTGAATTTTGTCAAATGCTTTTTCAGCATCTATGGAGATGATCATGTGGTTTTTGTTCTTCTTTTTGTTGATGTGTTGGATGATGTTGATGGATTTTCAAATGTTGTGCCAGCCTTCCATCCCTGGGATGAATCCCATTTGATCATGGTGTATGATCCTCTTGATGTATTTTTGAATTCGGTTTGCTAATATTTTGTTGAGTATTTTTGCATCTACGTTGATCAGGGATATTGGTAATTTTCTTTTTCGGTGAGGTCTTTGCACAGTTTTGGTATTAGAGTGATGCTGGCTTCATAGAATGAGTTTGGAAGTATTCCCTCCTCTTCTATTTTTTGGAAAACGTTAAGGAGAATGGGTGTTATTTCTTCTCTATATGTCTGGTAGAATTCAGAGGTGAATCCGTCTGGTCCTGGGGTTTTGTCTTGGGTAGTTTTTTGATTACCGATTCAATTTCGTTGCTGGTGATTGGTGTGTTTAGTTTTCCTGTTTCTTGGTTGGTCACTCTTGGAAGGTTGTATTTTTCTAAGAACTTGTCCATTTCTTCTAGGTTTTTCAGCTTGTTAGCATATAGATTCTCTTAATATTCTCTTATAATTCTTTGTATTTCTGTGGGGTCCGTCATTATTTTTCCTTTCTCATTTCTGATTCTGTTTATGTGTGTAGATTCTCTTTTTCTCTTAATGAGTCTGGCTAGGGGTTTATCTATTTTGTTTATTTTTTCAAAGAACCAGCTCTTGGTTTCATTGATTTTTTCTATTGTTTTATTCTTCTCAATTTTATTTATTTCTTCTCTGATCTTTACTATGTCCCTCCTTCTGGTGACTTTGGGTCTCATTTGTTCTTCTTTTTCCTATTTCAGTAATTGTGTCTTTAGACTATTCATTTGGAAATGTTGTTCCTTCTTTAAATAGGCCTGGATTGCAATATACTTTCCTCTTAGAAATGCCTTTGCTGCGTCCCACAGAAGTTGTGGCTTTGTGTTGTTTTTATCATTAGTCTCCATATATTCTTTCATTTCTGTTTTGATTTGGGCGTTAACCCATTGATTAGTTAGGAGAATGTTGTTACGTCTCCATGTATTTGTGAGCTTTTTTGATTTCTTTCTAAAATTTATTTCTAGTTTTATACCTTTGTGATATGAGAAGTTGGTTGGTAGAATTTCAATATTTTTGACTTTACTGAGGTTCTTTTTGTGGCCTAGTATGTGGTCTATTCTGGAAAATGTTCCATGTGCACCTGAGAACAATGTGTATCCTGCTGCTTCTGGGTGTAGAGTTCTGTACATATCTGTTAGGTCCATCTGTTCTAATGTGTTGTTCAGTCCCTCTGTGTCTTTACTTATTCTCTGTCTGGTTGATCTGTCCTTTGTAATGAGTGGTGTGTTGAAGTCTCCTAAAATGAATGCATTGCCGTCTATTTCCTCCTTTAATTCTGTTAGTATTTGTTTCGCATATGCTGACGCTCCTGTGTTGGGTGCATGTATATTTATAATGGTTATATCTTCTTGTTGGACTGACCCCTTTATCATTATGTAATGTCCTTCTTTATCTCTTGCTACTTTCTTCGTTTTGAAGTCTATTTTGTCTGATACAAGTATTGCAGCACCTGCTTTTTTCTCCTTGTTGTTTGCATGAAATGTCTTTTTCCATCCCTTCACTTTTAGTCTGTGTATGTCTTTAGATTTAAAGTGAGTCTCTTGAAGGCAGCCTATAGATGGGTCTTGTTTTTTTATTCATTCAGTGACTCTATGTCTTTTGACTGGTGCATTCAGTCCATTTACATTTAGAGTGATTATAGATAGGTATGTACTTATTGGCGTTGCAGGCTTCAGGTTCGTGGTTACCCAAGGTTCAAGGTTAACTTCCCTACTATCTAAAAGTCTAACAACTAACTTAATATGCTATTACAAACAATCTAAAGGTTCTTTGTTTGTTTCTTTGTTTGTTTCCTCCTTTTTCTTTCTATTCCATTCTTTATATATAAGGTATCATATTCTGTACTGTTTGTCTATCCCTTGATTGACTTTGGGAGTAGTTAATTTAATTTTGCATTTCCTTAGTAATTAGCTGTTCTATTTTCTTTACTGTGGTTTTATTACCTCTGGTGACAGCTATTAATCTGTAGGAACACTTCCATCTATAGCTGTCCCTCCAAAATACACAGTAGAGATGGTTTGTGGGAGGAAAATTCTCTCAGCTTTTGCTTATCTGGGAATTGTTTAATCCCTCCTTCAAATTTAAATGATAATCTTGCCTGATAAAGTAATCTTGGTTCAAGGCCCTTCTGCTTCATTGCATTAAATACATCGTGCCACTCCCTTCTGGCCTGTAAGGTTTCTGCTGAGAAGTCTGATGATAGCTTGATGGGTTTTCCTTTGTATGTGCTCCTATTTCTCTCTCTAGCTGCTTTTAATAGTCTTTCCTTATCCTTGATCTTTTCCATTTTAATTACTATATGTCTTGCTGTTGTCTTTCTTGGGTCCCTTGTGTTCGGAGTTCTGCGCACCTCCATGGCCTGAGAGACTATCTCCTTCCCCAGATTGGGGAAGTTTTCAGCAATCACCTCCTCAAAGACGCTTTCTATCCCTTTTTCTCTTTATTTCTCTTGGCACTCCTATAATGCGAATATTGTTCCGTTTGGATTGGTCACACAGTTCTCTCAATATTCTTTCTTTCTTAGAGATCCTTTTTTCTCTCTGTGCCTTGGCTTCTTTATATTCCTCTTCTCTAGTTCCTATTTCATTTATTGTCTCCTCCACCGTATCCAATCTGCATTTAATACTGTCCATTGGGTTCTTCAATGATTGGATCTCTGACCGGAATTCATTCCTGGGTTCTTGAATATCTTTCCGTACCTCCATGAGCATGTTAATGATTTTTATTTTGAACTCTCTTTCAGGGAGAGTCATAAGGTCCATGTCATTTAAATCTTTCTCAGGAGTTGTGTTCATAATTTTACTCTGGACCAGGTTCCTTTGGTGTTTCATGTTTGTGTATGGCGCCCTCTAGTGCCCAGAAGTTCTACTCCCTGGAGTTGCTCAGCCCCTGAAGCAATGCGGTGACTGTAGGGGAGTGGTATTGGTGCCTCGGGGGCGGAAAGGGGTGTTTGCTGATTCCTGGCTGCTATGCCTGTCTCCACTGCCTGAACCAGTGGGCTGAGCACACAGGTATAAGCCTCTGTGCTTTGCGTTTTTAGTTGCTATAGACAGATCTTCCTTCTGGATGGCCTAACACCAGGGAAGGATTTCCTGGTTTGCAAGCCCGGTGGTGCTGGCCAGAAGAATGGCGCACAAGTCTGCCTGTCACAGAAAGGGTTCTTGGAGCTGTGTAGGCAGCCAGGGAGCTGGAGCACCTGAAGATCGTGAAAGCTCCCAACCTGCTGGGCAGAGTGCACCTGGACAATTTTGTCTGCCTGTCCTTTCTCCTGAGCAGTAAGCTCTGTGCAATCCTTGCCCCTTTAGCAGCTCTCTTGCTAAGGGCTTCTTTGTTAGGAAGCCTCTCAGACTGCCCACCCTTCTTTTGTCCCCGAGCAGCTGGGTATGGATACCTGCTTTCACAGGCAGCTGGATTCTTAGTCTCTCCAGGAATTCTGCCTGTCTTAGCTTTCCAACCCCCTAATTACAAGAGTATCATGCAAGCACCATGTAATGTAGGTTTGTGCTCCCAGAGCCGATCTCCAGAGTTAGGTATTCAGCAGTCCCAGATATCCACTCCCTCCCTGCTCCGTTCCTGTTCCTCCCACTGGTGAGCTGGGGTGGGGGAAGGGCTTGGATCCCACAGGACCACAGCTTTAGTACGTTACCCTTTTCTGTGAGGGCTGCTCTTGTCTCCAGGTGTATGCAGTTTGTTGCTGTCCTCTTTCCCGTTGCTCTTTCAAGAATAGTTGATGTAGCTTTATTTTCATATTACATGAGGTTTTAGGAGGAAGCCTCTGTCTCTCCTCTCATGCCGCCATCTTTAATCCAAAGCACTTGTGATTTTAAGAAATTATTAAATGATGGTAAAATGAAAACCTGAATTAATCATTCAAAACAACTTTAACAAATTGAACTTGGTGGCATTAAATTCTTTTATGCATTAAAATACAGACAATATGCTGCTTTGACATCATTGTTTTTAAGTTACTGGTAAAGCAGTTGTGATTTTTACATTATTATTTGTTGCAGTACTATAATTTGAGAATTTTTTTTTGCTTGGATCTAGTATACAGCAGTGAAAAATAATGGGTGCTGGAGTTAGACTCACTTGAGTCCAAGTTCTGTTTCCACTTTCTAGCTGTGTGACTTTGGGAAAGTTATTTAACTTTTCTAAACACCTCATCCACAAGTCGTACTTCATTAGGGGCTTGGGCAAATAAAATGAGATAATACATATAAGGCAAGGGTGTGGCACTTAATTATATTTAATTTTAAAACAATATTTTAGTACATATTTAATTTTTGACCACATTTAGTTTTACTCTAGTATAAAGGATTTCCATGGTGAAAATATCAATATAAATAGAAAGCAGTTTAATTTGCTGGCTTCCTCAGTGGATTACTTTGAAAGTAAACCCTCTCATCTTTAATCTTTTCACTGTGTCCGAAATTATACCATTAGAAATTTATTCCATTCAATCTCTTTAAACTTGAAGATTTTTACTGTCTTTAAGATTTTCACATAAAAGTGAAATATTCCCCAGAAGGAGATGAGGAGGATAATTTCAGGGGCATGATGAGAGCCTGATATGATCTCTTAGAGGCTGGCCTTTGTATGTGAGCCTGTGAGTGGCAAACAAGAGGAACAAGGGGGACAGTGAAAGTTGAAAGAGATAAATTTCAGCTTTTTTACCTTGGGCCTGCTGTAAAAAAAAATAGTTCTTTTTAGTAGGCCAAAAGAAACAGAGACAAGGAAAATTTCATATCTTTTTTTTTAAACCACTAGACCACAGAGAAAACCTGTACACAATTATTCACAGTAGCTTTATTTGCAAAAGCCCCAAACACAAAACAACCAAAATATACCTCAGTAGGTGAATGGTTAAACAGACAGTGGAACATCCATACATGGAATACTACTCAGCAATAAAAAGAACAAACTATTGGTATATGCAATAACTTGGATAGATCTTAAGGGCACTGTGCTAAGTAAAAAAAGGCAGCTTCTAAAGTTCACATACTGTATGGTTTTATTGGACTTATTTATATAACATTCTTGAAAGGAAGCAATTGTAGAGATGAAAGACAGATTTAGTGGTTGCCTGGATTCAGAGATGGCACAGGGAGGGAAGTGGATGTGACTATAATGGGTAGGGGCAGGATGAGGGTACATCTTTGTGGTGATAAATAGTTATGTAGCTTGTTTGCAGTGATGGTTACATGAAATTACATGTGATAAAAAGACATAAAGCTATACACACACACACACACACACACACACACATACACACACACACACACATCATACCAATGTCAAGTTCCGGGTTTCCATATTGTACTATAATTATGTAAGATAAAATCATTGGGGGAAACTGGATGAAGGTTACACAAGACCACTTTGTACTGTCTTTGCAATTTTCTGTGATGTATCAATAATTTCAAAGTATAGTTAGAATAAGAAAAACATTTAAAAAATCACTAGAGGGCTTTAATTGTTAGAGCCCTCAATTCTTATTGAGGTCTCTGGATGGAGATGGTTGTTTTTGTACCTTTATTTTAGTGGCATACTGGTGAAAAGTCAAAGTGTGGGAGAGTAAGCCTTGCCATGAAAATTAGTGAGTCAAATGAAACGTCAGAGACCTTAATGTTCTTCACATCATAAAACACCTTTAGAATAGAAAGGCTTTTCAAATAAATAATTCATTTTTATGATGTTGTTGAAAGCCTTTCTGTAGTTATAGGGTGACTCTTGGTCATTAAGGATGGAAAGGAAGTAGTCAGAAACTTTCATTTTCCAACAGTCCACTCAGTGGTTAGATGAAGACCACAGTGAATTTCATCTCCCTCTCACCTCTTCCCTCTTCCCACTTTCCTTTAGCTCCAGAGGAATTTAGTTTCAATTTAGTTTTTGATTTGAGGAACCTCAATCACATTTGCATAATTTCTAGTACAGAGAACTTGTACTGGGACAGTTTCCCTCTTGGGCAAAGTAGGTGGTTTGGCTGTAGCAAACTTGATTCCCTGGGGAGGTCCTGGAGCCTTGCTGGGGTACAAAAATTAAGAATGATTGGAATTATTTCAGACTTTGAAAAAGACTTTTGAAATTAATTTTTTTGTATAAGTACAGAAATAGACTTTAAAGAGTTAATTCAAATAAGGGAGGAGGAGTGTCCTGGTGGCATGTGGAAGTAACTAAGATAGGTGTATGCATTCCTCTTCTTGGCTTTCATTCAGTCTGTTCATAATCCACTTCCACTTGGGCCTCCATTTCCTTATATGCAATAAAGGTTAATATGGTACTTCACGTATTAAACCTTTTCTGGCTTTCTTTTAAATTTGGTTCATATCTGTTCATTTTGACATAAGAATGACTCCCAGATGAAAATGTTAGGAGATATGGTACTTCAGCTCAGGAAGAAAGAACTAGAGATTTAGACATTTAGAATTTAAGAGGCAGTATACAATACTAAATATCTTGAACTCTGGAGCCACACTACTTGGATTCACACCCTAGCTCTCCAGTTTGGCAAGTTATTTGAACTCTCTGTACCTTAGTTTTTAATTTGTGAAATGGAACTAAATGGGGACAATGAGAGTATTTACCTTGCAGGGTTTGCGGAGGATTAAATGAGTAATGAACATAAAGTGCTTAGAACAGTGCCTGGCCCATGCTTAACACTGTTTGCTATTGCTAGTATATTACTGTTTTTCATTTCCAGTTGTTTTATGTGCATATTCCACATCTGCTCTAAGCAATCATAAAGCTTCCACAGAGCTACGACTGTTTTCACTTTTCTCTATTACAGTTTGTACCTAAGAAGTAAACAAAATATCTGTGATAATCCTTCCTCTACAGGAAGTCGTTTGCCTTGGTAAGAAATATGCAGTCTTTTTCTTTAGAAATGATGCGCATGAACCACTCTTCATTAATATAGTTACAGATTAAGTGTGTCAGTATTTCACGCAGTCAAGCTCCCCTTATTAACAGGGTCATGAAAATATTGCTCTCTGAGAGGATGCATTTCACATCATCGGACCAGTCAGATTCTCCTTTTCGTCAGCGGTCTGTTCCTACCTGTGCCTGTCTGTCCGGTGGCCTGAGGAAGGTCGTTCATCAACATTCACCTTGGCTGGCCTGCAAACTTGATTTTTCAAATCCTCCTCTGATCGCTGCCTTAGGGCCCACGCTCCGCCCCCAGCCCTGGAAGCGGGTGGGAGGTGAGAGCGTGTGCTGAGTGCCGCCGAAAGCTGGGCGGGGCTCGGGTGGCGTGCCTCGGGGCGCCGGCGCCGTAACATGTGACGCTACCGCTCAACGCAGCCGCAGTGCCGCCCGGCCCCAGCTTCAGCCCCTCCCATCCTCCTCCGCTCCTCTCTGTGTCAGTGGCTGGGGACCCGGGCCGGGCCCCGGGCGGTGGGGCTAGAGGGTGTGGGCGCGGGGCCTTGCCCGGATCTGCGCTCCTGCCGCCGCCGCCGCCGCCGCTGCTGCTGATCAAGGCCCTTGGCGTCCCCGGGAGAGAAGCTGGAGCGGTTCCGGGTCGCCCGGCGCTCGCCCAGGTAAGGGGACGGATCGGGCTGGGCGAGGTTGAGGTGGGCAGTATTTCCCACAGCATCTCTACACCTCAGCCGGGTCGGAGCCCGAGAGGTTTGGCTTCATCGCGGCCGCTTGCTGCGGCATCTACTCATCTGTCTTTCGCTACCCTTACCTGCAGCATGGGACCAGTAACCCGGCTGTGGGAGGTCAGTGGAAGGCCTCGGAGGGCCATGACAGTCGCGGATGCAGGAGTGGCCCCGCAGATGGTGATAAGGCGCTGGGCGGCGTCCACTCGCTGGTGTGTGGACTGGCGGGAAGGACCTTGCACCTGATGCCCCAGGCTCAGCCTTGCTAGCAGCACCCGACTGCAGGAGCCCCTGCTTAACATAGATAGGGTCGATTGACCAAAGGCGGTGGAACCTTTGAACCCACCTTTCCTCCCCAGGTGCGCTGTGTTTGTATTCTGAATTGCTGCTTGCTGAGTCTACACTCTGGAAGTGTACATTTCAGCGGAAACGCTGTCTGTTGGTCAAAGGAAGGCGGCGAAACAAGTTGATTTTCCTTCTGCGGAGTCTTAGTTGTCTCTCAGCCTATTCCCCCACTCCCCACCCTCCATCCCCGTTGGCATTAGTTTTGATAATAGAAAGTTACAGAGACTTTTAAACATAAAGAGTTCTTGTAAATTTCCTTTGTAAAGAAATAATGTTTTTGTAACTGTTCAAGCATGTAAGTTTCACCTAGATTCTTGTTGCTCCTTTCACTCAGTGCGTGGCATTGAAGCTCGTTTATTCTGTTAACTAGACACATGAAGTACAAAAATATGAATTAACCAGAATATGTTATATAATTATTGAGTGGTACATACTTCATGTGGGTATATTATCTAACATTCCTATCATAGAAGGTCTGTTATTATTCTCACTTTAAAGATGAGACAACTAAAGCCCACTGCCCTGAAAAACAACTTGCCTAACTTGTCAGAGCTGTGATTTAAACCAGGTAATCTGACTCTTAGTATACAGTCCCTTAGTGAGTATGGTTTACCCTCTAACAAGCATTTTGAGTTTGCAAGGTGATTTTCATTTGATAGGTGCTGGGAATAGGAAGAAACTGAGGCACTATTCCTGCCAGCAAGGACCTAACTGTTTAAAAGAACAACTTTTTCAAGGCCATACTTTGAATATGTTTTAAAGGTAGGATTTAACCTCTAGAACCATCTGATTACCAAAATTATGCTGTCTGCATAAATACAGTGTTTGAAACCTTTGGAAGGCCATAGTTTGGAAATTGTGGTGTTTTCCTAGATTTAAGAGTATTTTCTTGTTTGGAAATTTGAAAGAAGGAAATGTAGTGTTGGACTAACATTAAAGACTGTGTGTGTGTGTGCACATCAGATCATTGCATCTGGTGAAACTGCTGATAAAGCCAGGCTGTCTTGTATAATTGCAAAATGCTTTTCTTTTCAGTTTTGTTAAGATGAAACACTGCACATGGACCTTCTGAAGATAAGGGGAAGGAAAAACAGAACATTGCAGACTCTGGAAAAAAACTTGGGTAAATATTTTGGCTCAGTTTTGAAGTCCAATTTCCAGTTAAACTCATAAGAGATCTCTGCTTCAACTGAGTTTTAATTTGCTTAAATGGTGAAGGGATGGGGGTAGCATGCTCGTGGTGTATAATGTGGCCTGCCAATCATTTTACCTGACTTTTGAATTACTGATATCTGAATGACAGTTGAGTCATGTGCTTAGCTTGTGTACTGGCTGAAGAAAGCCAGGGGAAACTTTGGGTTTATTCTCTATTAAGTGTCATTCTTTTCTGTCTTTTGCTTGCTCAGTAATCTGACCATGCTATAAAGAGTTCTAAAAAGAAATGAAGAAAATTAGTTGACTTTTGGTTTGTTCTTAATGGAATACTGTGTATGGTTGAACTCAAATATATTTTTGACTATTCTGTGGAGAGTAATAGAAGAAATGGTTAAATATGATGAAGAAACATTTAATTCATTTCCTAAATATTTATTGGGTATTGTGTATGTCTGGCATTATTTCAGGCTTCTACTAGTAGAGTGGTGGTCGTCATGGCTCTGTAGAGTACTAGGGTAGTGAGTTGTTTTGCAAGAGGTAGTATTTTTGTGAACCCATACCTTTTCTTAATTTTAATATGCAAGGATTTTTTTTTGGTTTATATAAAATACTGGGAAAACAGCACTACCCATGTGGTAAATGTTTGTATTTATGATAACTCTCCATTATTTCAGTTAATAAAGGAAGGTACTCTACAAGAGGTGCTTTAAGGTACAGTGGAAAAATAGGATTCTTATAGACTTTATTATAGCATACTGTTTTATGTGTTAAAGATCATGGTAGAATTTCAAAATTCCAATGGGACTCCAGGAAATTAACTATTTTGAGAAAATTTTGGGGAATTTATATATGACAAATGGAAGTGACATGGCATGATGAAACAGTCAACATGATGAATTGGAGAGAGATGACCTTGGAAGCATGTCAGTTATAGGCTATTGTAATAATCCAGGTGGCAGATGAGAATCAGAAATAAAGCAGTGCAAATGGGAGTTAAGGGATGGAAATGGATTGCTTGGATAGATGCAAAAGAGAGAATGGATAAGATGTAGTGAGTCTGAGGGAAAGTGCAGTCAGGGTAATTTCTAGTCACTGTCATGTTCAAGCACATAATGTTTAATAACTATTTGCAAGATAAATGAATTATCTGATATCTGGCTTGAGAAACTAAGTGGTTTTTGAGACCACTTACTGAGAGATTATAGAAAGAAAGAAGTTGGGGTACATGGTTGGTAGAGGTAGGTTCAGTTCGGGGCTGTTGTATTTGAGGCACCTGTGACTTCCAAGAAATGTTGTTAGTCAGTTGGGTATATGGATCTGAGTTAAGAAGAAGACCCAGTTTTTTTAAATAATTTATTTTGGTATCATTAATCTACAATTACATGTGCAATATTATGGTTATTAAACAACCGCCTTCATCAGTTCCCCCCACCAACCCCATTACAGTCACTGTCCATCAGCATAGTGAGGTGCCATAGAGTCACTACTTGTCCTCTCTGGGTTGTACAGCCCTCCCTGTGCCCCCTGAACATTACATCTGCTAATCGTATTGTCCCTTCTTCCCCCTTACCCCTCCCTTCCCACCCATCCTCCCCAGTCCCTTTCCCTTTGGTAACTATTAGTCCGTTCTTGGGTTCTGTGAGTCTGCTGCTGTTTTGTTCCTTCAGTTTTTTTTCCTTTGTTCTTATACTCCACATATGAGTGAAATCATTTGATACTTGTCTTTTTCGGCTTGGCTTATTTCACTGAGCATAATACCCTCTAGCTCCATCCATGTTGTTGCAAATGGTAGGATTTGTTATCTTCTTATGGCTGAATAATATTCCATTGTGTATATGTACCACATCTTCTTTATCCATTCATCTACTGATGGACACTTAGGTTGCTTCCATTTCTTGGCTATTGTAAATAGTGCTGCGATAAACATAGGGGTGCATCTGTCTTTTTCAAACTGGGCTGCTGCATTCTTAGGGTAAATTCCTAGGAGTGGAATTCCTGGGTCAAATGGTATTTCTATTTTGAGTTTTTTGAGGAACCTCCATACTGCTTTCCACAATGGTTGAACTAATTTGCAGTCCCACCAGCAGTGTAGGAGGGTTCCCTTTTCTCCACATCCTCGCCAACATTTGTTGTTGTTTGTGTTTTGGATGTTGGCCATCCTCACTGGTGTGAGGTGATATCTCATTGTGGTTTTAATCTGCATTTCTCTGATGATTAGCGATGTGGAGCATCTTTTCATGTGCCTGTTGGCCATCTGAATTTCTTCTTTGGAGAAGTGTCTATTCATGTCCTCTGCCCATTTCTTAATTGGATTATTTGCTTTTTGTTTGTTAAGGTGCGTGAGTTCTTTATATATTTTGGATGTCAACCCTTATCGGATACGTCATTTATGAATATATTCTCCCATACTGTAGGATGTCTTTTTGTCCTACTGATGGTGTCCTTTGCTGTACAGAAGCTTTTCAGCTTGATATAGTCCCACTTGGTCATTTTTGCTTTTGTTTCCCTTGCCCGGGGAGATATGTTCATGAAGAAGTTGCTCATGTTTATGTCCAAGAGATTTTTGCCTATATTTTTTTCTAAGAGTTTTATGGTTTCATGACTTACATTCAGGTCTTTGATCCACCTTGAGTTTACCTTTGTGTATGGGGCTAGACAGTAGTCCAGTTTCATTCTCTTACATGGAGCTGTCCAGTTTTTCCAACACCAGCTGCTGAAGAGGCTGTCATCTCCCCATTGTATATCCAAGGCTCCTTTATCAAATATTAATTGACTGTATATGTTTGGGTTAATGTTTGGATTTTCTATTCTGTTCCACTGGTCTGTGGGTCTGTTTTTGTGCCAATACCAAATTGTCTTGATTACTGTGGCTTTGTAGTAGAGCTTGAAGTCAGGGAGTGTAATTCCCCCTGTTTTATTCCTCCTTGTCAGGATTGCTTTGGCTATTCGGGGTCTTTTGTGGTTCCATATGAATTTTAGAATTATTTGTTCCAGTTCATTGAAGAAAGCTGTTGGTAATTTGATAGGGATTGCTTTGAATCTGTAGATTGCTTTGGGTAGTATAGCCATTTTGACAATATTTATTCTTCCTAGCCAAGAGCATGGGATGCATTTCCATTTGTTAGTGTCCTCTTTAATTTCTCTTAGGAGTGTCTTGTAGTTTTCAGAGTACAGGTCTTTCACTTCCTTCGTTAGGTTTATTCCTAGGTATTTTATTCTTTTTGATGCAATTGTGAATGGAATTGTTTTTCTGATTTCTCTTTCTGTTAGTTTATCATTAGTGTATAGGAAAGCAACAGATTTCTGTGTGTTAATTTTGTATCCTGCCACTTTGCTGAATTCAGATATTAGTTCTAGTAGTTTTGGAGTGGAGTCTTTAGGGTTTTTTATGTACAATATCATGCCATCTGCAAATAGTGATAATTTGACTTCTTCTTTACCAATCTGGATGCCTTGTATGTCTTTGTTTTGTCTGATTGCCATGGCTTAGACCTCCAGTGCTGTGTTGAATAACAGTGGAGAGAGTGGGCATCCTTGTCTTGTTCCCGATCTTAGATGAAAAGCTTTCAGCTTCTCGCCATTAAGTATGATGTTAGCTGTGGGTTTGTCATATATGGCTTTTATGATGTTGAAGTACTTGCCCTCTATACCCATTTTCTTGAGAGTTTTAATCATGAATGGATGCTGAATTTTGTCAAATACTTTTTCAACATCTATGGAGATGATCATGTGGTTTTTGTTCTTCTTTTTATTGATGTGGTGGATGATGTTGATGGATTTTCGAATGTTGTACCATCCTTGTATCCCTGGGATGAATCCCACTTGATCATGGTGTATGATCCTCTTGATGTATTTTTGAATTCGGTTTGCTAATATTTTGTTGAGTATTTTTGCATCCACGTTCATCAGGGATATTGGTCTGTAATTTTCTTTTTTGGTGAGGTCTTTGCCTGGTTTTGGTATTAGAGTGATGCTGGCTTCATAGAATGAGTTTGGAAGTATTCCCTCCTCTTCTATTTTTTGGAAAACTTTAAGGAGAACGGGTGTTATTTCTTCTCTGTATGTCTGGTAGAACTCAGAGGTGAATCCATCTGGTCCGGGGGTTTTGTTCTTGGGTAGTTTTTTGATTACCGCTTCAATTTTGTTGCTGGTGATTGGTCTGTTTTGTTTTTCTGTTTTTTGTTTGGTCAGTCTTGGAAGGTTGTATTTTTCTAAAAAGTTGTCCATTTCTTCTGGATTTTCCAGCTTGTTAGCATATAGATTCTCATAATATTCTCTTATAATTCTTTGTATTTCTGAGGGATCCGTCATTATTTTTCCTTTCTCATTTTTGATTGTGTTTATGTATGTAGATTCTCTTTTTCTCTTAATGAGTCTGGTTAGGTGTTTATCTATTTTGTTTATTTTTTCAAGGAACCAGCTCTTGGTTTCATTTATTTTTTCTATTGTTTTGTTCTTCTCAATTTTATTTATTTCTTCTCTGATCTTTATTATGTCCCTCCTTCTGGTGACTTTGGGTCTCATTTGTTGTTCTTTTTCAATTTCAGTAATTGTGTCTTTAGGCTATTCATTTGGGAATGCTCTTTTTTCTTTAGATAGGCCTGGATTGCAATATACTTTCCTCTTAGAACTGCCTTTGCTGCGTCCCACAGAAGCTGTGGCTTTGTGTTGTTGTTATCATTAGTCTCCATATACTCTTTGATTTCTGTTTTGATTTGGTCATTTACCCTTTGATTAATTAGGAGAATGTTGTTAAGTCTCCATGTATTTGTGAGCCTTTTTGTTTTCTTTCTAAAGTTTAATTCTAGTTTAATACCTTTATGATCTGAGAAGTTGATTGGTAGAATTTCAATATTTTCGATTTTACTGAGGTTCTTTTTGTGGTCTAGTATGTGGTCTGTTCTGGAAAATGTTCCATGTGCACTTGAGAAGAATGTGTATCCTGTTGCTTTTGGGTGTAGAGTTCTGTAGAAGTCTGTTAGGTCCATCTGTTCTAGTGTGTTGTTCAGTGCTTCTGTGTCTTTACTTATTTTCTATCTGGTTGATCTGTCCTTTGGAGTGAGTGGTGTGTTGAAGTCTCCTAAAATGAATTCATTGCTTTCTATTTCCTCCTTTAATTCTGTTAGTATTTGTTTCACATATGCCTGCACTCTTGTGTTGTGTTCATATATATTTATAATGGTTATATCCTCTTTTTGGACTGACCTCTTTATCATTATGTAATGTCCTTCTTTATCTCTTGCTACTTTCTTCATTTTGAAGTCTATTTTGTCTGATACAAGTACTGCAGCACCTGCTTTTCTCTCCTTGTTGTTTGCATCAAATATCTTTTTCCATCCCTTCACTTTTAGTCTGTGTATATCTTTGGGTTTGAGATGAGTCTCTTGTAAGCAGCATAGAGATGGGTCTTGCTTTTTTATCCATTCTATTACTCTGTCTGTTTTGATTGTTGCATTCAGTCCATTTACATTTAGTGTGATTGTCGATAGTTATGTACTTATTGCCATTGCTGGCTTTAGATTCGTGGTTACCAAAGGTTCAAGGGTTGCTTCTTTACTATCTAACAATCTAACTTAACTTTCTTGTTAAGTTATTGTAAACACAGTCTTATTGTTCTTTATTTCTCTCCCTTCTTATTCTTCCTACTCCATTCTTTATATACTAGGTGTTTTATTCTTTGCCTTTAGTTAGTATTTGGATGGTCTGCTTTCTTTGCTATGATTTTATTTTCTCTGGTGACATCTTTTTAGCCTTAGGGGTGCTTCCCTCTAGAGCAGTCTGTTTAAGATATCCTGTAGAGGTGGTTTATGAGAGGTTAACTCTCTCAACTTTCACTTGTCTGGAAATTGTTTAATCCCTTCGTCATATTTACATGATAATCGTGCTGGATACAATATTCTTGGTTCGAGGCCCTTCTGGTTCATTATGTTAAATATATCATGCCATTCTGTTCTGGCCTGTAAGATTTCTTTTGAGAAGTCTGATGATAGTCTGATGGGTTTTCCTTTGTAGGTGATCTTTTTTCTTTCTCTAGCTGCCTTTAATACTCTGTCCTTATCTTTGATTTTTGCCATTTTAATTATTATGTGTCTTGGTGTTGTCTTCCTTGGGTCCCTTGTGTTGGGAGATCTGTGGGCTTCGTGGAGTGCAAGACTATTTCCTTCCCCAGCATCGGGAAGTTTTCAGCAATTATTTTGTCAAAGACGCTTTCTATTCCTTTTTCACTCTCTTCTTCTTCTGGTACTCCTATAATGCAAATATTGTTCTGTTTGGATTGGTCACACAGTTCTCCTAATATTCTTTCATTCCTAGAGATCCTTTATCTCTCTCTGCCTCAGCTTCTCTGTATTCCTGTTCTCTGATTTCTATTCCATTAACAGTCTCTTGCATCTCATCCAGTCTGCTGCTAAGCCCGTCGATCGCTTGTCTCGTTTCTACACTGTTTCCTCACTTTACTCACTTCCTCCCTCAGCTCTTGCATATTTCTGTGTAGATCCAACAGTATGGTTATGACTTTTGTTCTGAATTCTTTTTCAGGAAGGTTGTGCATTTCAATCCCTTCAGGTTCCCTCTGTGGTGTTGTCTGGGCCTGGGTAAGTTTGTTTGTACCATATTCCTCTGTCTTTTCGTGGCAATAGAAGTGGTCTCAGGTAGGTGCCATGTTTGTCTGCTGGGCCATTTAAGACTTTTAAAATGAAAAAAAAGGGACAGAAAGAAAGAAAAGAGAAAAGAAAGAAAAGAAAAGAGGAAAAAAAGAAACGCCCGTTGGGAGTAAATTCTGTGAGGATGCTGTAGGTAGCGCTGTTGCTCCACTATTCTGCATCTGCAGCTGCACAGCTCCGCGGGGCCCTTTGTAGCTCTGGCCCATGTGGGAACAAATGCGAGGCTGTTGATATCTTTGGGAAGTCTCAGTGCAGCTACTTTTTCCCAGTCTCCAGCCAAGGCGTCTGAAATTCCCCAGGACTCCCAGCCTGCTGGGCTGAGTGTGCTGGGCCAATCTTGCTCCTCTGTTGGGCCCCTGTCTCTTTAAGACCGCTAAAAAAAGCCAGCGCTTTTCTTTTGTCCTGGGGAGCCGGGTGCGAGGACCCCGGTGCGTTCCCCCACTCAGATCCTGCACCCTCTTTCTCTGCAATCTCTGATACACCATGTGATGTGTGTCAGCGCTCCTGGTGCAGATCACCAGGGCTGGTTATTTCGCGGGTCTGTACTTCCACTCCCTCCCTGCTCTGAATCCTCTCCTCCCACTGGTGCGCTGGGGTGGGGGAGTGCTCATGTCCCGCCAGGTCGGGGCTCTGCATCTTACCCACCTCGCAGGGTGCCAAGTCCTCTCAGGTGTAGATGCAGGCTGGGTGCTGTCCTGTATCTTCTGGTCTCTCTTTTAGGAATAGTTGTCTTTGTTGTATTTTCATAAATATATGTGGTTTTGGGAGGAGATTTCCGCCACCCTGCTCACGTCGCCATCTTCCTGGAAGTCTCCAGAAGACCCAGTTTGAATTAAATTTTGGAGTCTCAGTTTATAATCAGTGAGAATGGATGACATCACTCACAAAACATAGAGTAAAAAGAGATGAGGATAGGGAATGCTAGTATTTAAGGGTCGGGTGGAAGAAAAACACACCTCAAAGGAAATGAAGGAGTGAGCAGAGGAGGAGGAAATCAGGAGAGTTAGATAGAAGTCAGTATAGGAGCTGAGTTTGGAGAAAAGGAATGAGTAATAGGCGTCTTCAAGACATCAAATAAAATGAAGACAATGAAAATATTCATTGGACTTGTCAGTTAAGACGTTGTTGACGTGAGTGAGAGCAATTATATAGGTGGAGCCAGTTCACACTGTGTAAGAGATAAGGAAGTTGAAATTTACTCTTTCAGAAAGTTTGGTTTTAAATGGAATGGAGAGGGGATAGCTGCAGATCTGAGTCTGATAGAGTTTTTGTGTTTTAAAGGTGTGAGTGATCTGAATACATTTACAGTCTTTATTTGCTAAGGATAAAAAAAACCATCAGAAAGAATATTTGAGGGTAGAGGGCTAAGGGAGAATCATTGGTGCAGCAGAGTCACTGATAAGTCTGGAAGAGATGGAATTCAAGGATGCAGGTCACGGGTACTTTAGATAGACTTTCACCAAGACAGGAGGTTAAGGAAATGCTTGTGATTATGGATACAGATAAATTTGTAGGAGGTATGGTAGAGGTTGCTCCCCTGCAATTCCACGCAGGAGATTTCTACCCATGTAGAAGGAGGAAGTAGTTCACTTCTGTGATGGGTAGCCTTCTTGGTGTGGTGCTGCTGACTTCTGATCTTTTGGTAAGAAGGAGGAGAGTAGAGTGAGGGTAATTTAGCTTAAGATGACAGATATGAACCATCAGGGTTAAAGATACCCTGCAGATATCTTGCAAAATTACCTTTATTATACTTTGTATTAGTTATCTATTGTTGAGTAACAAATTATCTCTGAATTTAATGGCTTAAAACATAATCTCAGAGTTTCTGTGGGTTGGGAATTTGGAAGTGACTGAACTGGTTGCTTCTGACTTCTGGTCTCTCATCAGGTTGTGGCATAGATCTTGGCTGGGCCTTCCATGATCTGGGTCCTCAAACAGGACTGGAGGATTTGCTTTCTTGATGGCTAACTCACTGGCTGTGGGCTGGAGGCCTCAAATCCTTACCACATGGAGCCCTATAGGGCTTCTTAAGTGTCTTAATAAGGAAGCTGGCTTCCCCTGGAAGAGATGATCTGGAGAGATCAAGGAGGAAGCTGTGATGCCATTTTTTACTTAAACACCATTGCCTCTGCCATACTCTTTTAGAACTGTATCACTAAGTCTAGCCCACACTTGGGAGAGGATTAAGCTCCACTTCGTGAAGGGAGGAATATCAAAGAATTTTTGGACAAATGTTAAACTACCAGCATGCCTTCTATCAATTTCTTTAGGAGGAAAGTAGCTCTTATACAGTCTTTTTGGCCAGGTGAGACAGAGGTATAGAAAAATGGTGATGTGGGTCAGTTAGTTTTGGGGTACTTTATAATTTGGCCTTCTTTGCTGATACTCAGGCTCTATAACTTTATGTATTACAGTACAACTTGTGATTATTAGAAAAAAGTGACAGCTGACCTTTGATTTAATGGAGTACTTAATGGAGTGTACTTTTGGGCAGGGGAGGAAGGCATAGTGGGAAACATGAATTTTTTATACTAAAGTATGAATTTTTAAATATTCATATTAGCTCCTAGAATTTAGAGCTTAGAGGAAAGAACCCATTTTTCATAGTAAAGAAACTTGAGGACTAAGAGATAATTACTGACTGATTTCTGTGGGCATAAGTGATATAAGAGGCAACATTACATAGAGACTCTAAAGCCATACAGTCTAGGTTTAAGTCCCAGGTCAGCCATCTCTGAGCTCTTTGTGCTTAGCTTCTCACTGCCACAGTTTTCTCACCTGTAATATGGGGAATTGTAAATAAGTTATTTGTGACAATCAGAGTAAATACATCCACAATGTTTAGACAATGGCTGGCACATAGCAAGCAGTGAATACATGTTAGCCATTGTTACAGCAGCTGTATTTTATCATTGTTTTGGTGGGTTACATTAACCTTAAAAATAAAACTGTCAGTTATTTTACCAGCAAAAATGAGTTTATTTGGGAATGAGATTGCAATTCAGGATGTGTGTGCAAAACCATAGGCAAGTCTGGAGAACAAAGGAGAGGAACATTGTTTCATACAGGAAAGGGGAGAGTTTATTGGGAGGTGCTGTTATAGACAAAAGTCCCTTGTAGTAAATGCAGAGCTCCAAGTGTAGTGGCTTTTCATTAGTTAAATTGTGACAGTCTCTCATTGGCTGGGCTGTTGTTGCACAGGAGAAAATCTTTCTTCTTCCTGGTGGGTGGTGAAGTCTAGGCTTCTTTTCTGTTGGGCATGCAAGGTACCTTTCTTCCTGTTGGGGGTCTGCAGTTGAGGCAGTGGTAGGGTTTGAGAGCTTCCCCTTCTGGCCTCCTAACTCCATTTTAAATGGGGATTCCCTTACTCAATTTCACAGTTAATTGGATGGAATAAGCATTTCAGAGTAAGATGATGTTGACCAAAATGTTGAGTCTAAACTTTAAGACAACTGACCTTTATTGTACTTGTCACTTTTTGTGCATATATAAAGCTATGATTATATCCAACTCCATATCCATTTGAAAGTACTGTGTCAAGTATCACCAGTAGTGTTGTGTAGGTCACATCTCCACAAAACTCCCTGAAGCAGCCCTTTTTTGTTTTTGTACTTCATAAAAGTTCAGCTCACAGGAATAGGCTATTAAATGGCTCTGTTGTGCTGTCTGTATAGCAGCATGCTAATAAAAAAATATTTTCTTTGAAATTGATATGAGGAGAGTGTTGGTAAACACGTGTGCCAGTTTCTTCCTTCCTCTCTTCCACATCCAAAGACCCTATTTTGATGGGTGGATAGATAAAGGAGGGTTTTCTGGCTGAAGTGACTTAAGGTAGAAGTAAGAGAAGCTTAGGAGCCAAATAGGAAAATGGAAGTAGTTTTATTACAAGAAACCTTCTTTAGAATTTTTCTTTGATAATGCTTTTTAGTGTTATGTTTTCTGGTGTATTTTTAGTCAAAATGGAGGTGATATGTTGAATTCTTAATAAAAGAATTAAAAGAAACTTGAGGAGTGTGTTCAGTCAGTAGAAAAAGTTAAATCCCTCCAACTAATCAGTGTATGAAATGTAGAAGTAGAGGGGATTAAACCTTTCACTCATGGCAAATTCTGTTGATCTCTTTGTATTACTGATTAAGGAATATGCTGAAGGTAGTACTTAGTTCTGGTGGACTATAAAAGGTGAGTTATATGTAAAAACCATGGTTTCTTCTAGATTTTGAGGGGTTGATGCCAGCCGTTTTTTTTTACCCTACTAGTAAATGTGTTTTCCACAGCTTTTTCACAGGTTTTTTTTTTTTCCAGTAAGATTTAGGTGAACCAGCATACATTGCTGGCTATAGAAGTGAGGTCTGCTAAAGTGCAATCTTTTTCTTCAATGGTATGACTTCTTTGATGTTAAAAATTCTTTCATATATAACATGAATCATTTTTGTAGCATAGATTGTGATATAAAAAAGTACATTTGTTAATTTGCTGATTCACAATGTGTGAATCGTCAGTTGTATCTGAATATTTCTTCAGCAGTAGTTGCCTAGCGACTAGTGCACTTTGGTATTGCCTGGTACACTAGTGTAATTTGGTATCCAAGTTCTGTGTACTTTGATCTGCTTCTAAAAATCATGCTCACTGGTATTTGTAAACTATGAATTATTCATATTAGTAAAATATTTTCTTGTTATTTATGCCAACTAATTTCTTTTGGTTTTAAAATTCTGTTATTTAGTTAAATATATATCTTTTATATACATAAGAAATGAGACACATTTTAGTTGTTTACTACTATACATCTGATAGTTTTTTAGTTTTCAACTTTTTTTTGACTGATTTTTTTGAAGAATATTAATAGTAGCTTAGCTACCACTTACAACGTGTTTCATGTCAAACACTATGCTATGAGTTTAATGTTTGCTTTGTGTTTTTCCTGTTTCAAGGAAGAGATGGCCATTTACAATTTATAAACAGGCTCGAAGACATTCAGTGACTTGCTCAAGCTATCTCACAACTAAGGAAAGGATAGAAGGGTTAGAGTGAGCGTTCCATTTCAGTCTGGCTTTGAAGCTTACTCTAGTTCGAGGATACCAGATGATTTGTGTTATTTCTGATTGAATATTGTTTTACCACTTAATTCTGCTGGCTTAGAGTTAGTTAATACTGAAATTGTGTTTGTTGCATGTAGAATCCTGGGACTGTGAAAGGGAATTGGAATGACTCTTAGGTGCAGAGGGTTATACCTAAACTGTTTGACCTAAGAAGATAATTGTCTGTTTTGTTTGTTTAAATGAACAGAATAGGTCATGATATTTTGCTTTACATACACAAAGCTGCTGAATCTGGCCAAAACTGTTAAGGAAATTAAGTTTGCTTTTGTTGCCTACTGTCTCCTTTTTAAGGTTTTTCCCATCTTCAGGAATCTTTAGCCTTTTGTGATATTCTTGGGTCCTGCTTGTAAATGAAAAAAGTCATCTAATGAATTAATTTATGCTAATAACACAGGGTAATAATTAATGTTAACTATTTTTGAGCTACTCTACATTTTCACATTTTAAAAGAATATTGGATTAGTACTCTGTTTAAATGAATGGATGGTGGAATTTTAGGTATTGTCTACTGGTGGGTGAAAATTTTAAGGTAGAGAGGGCTTTTCAAATTGCTGTATGCTCAGTGGGTAATGCCAACATTTTTATACTATCTCAAATGTAAAAGTTTACATATTTTACATGAAATATTCAATTGTAATATTGAATAGGTACTTCTCTATTTTGTATACTTTGAGTAGCATTATAGAGTTGGGAAGGAGCATCACAAAGACACTTGTTTCAGCTCACCTGTCTTTAGGTTGGTGCATGGTCAGTCTACTTGAGTCATTGTAGAAATAGTTCAAATGAGTTAAACAGCTTTGAAACTTCATTTGGATAAAATGTTGGGATCTGATTTGTGTTTTACTTTTGTTCTGGGATGGCATTATGCCAGAGGAAAGGTCAGCAGTCCATTTAGACAGTTTCTTTGTGTTGGTATTTACTGAGATATTTGGTCGATTTCCTGGCTTCTTAATTGTGGAGGACATAAATGACTTCGAAACTGGGAATCCTACGAAGGTATAGCAAGATAATTTGTTACATGTGCAGAGAAACCAAACAGTAGTTGAAAAGTTTTCAAGTATGTATATGTTCTGTAACAATTAATGTAGTCAGCAGAGTTTGGCTTATGGGTAAGCAATGCTGAAATGTGTGTAAGGAGTATTCTCCACAGAATTTCTAATATACAGAATGCTTGATTGTCCTAATAGGTGTTTAATCTTACTTGATGATGAAGAGAATATGAATGTTGACAAAGTTCAAAGGAGAGCTTTATTTTCCAACTCTCAAAATCCATGTAGTTGCCTTTATAGAAAATGAAGTGTGATTAAGTCCAGAGAACTTAATATAATAGTCTGAAGTCTTTGCGACTTCACTGTTGGATGAGGGATTTGAGAATCATTATTTTTTTCTCTCATTTTTGTTATATTTGGAATTGGGTTATTAAAATATTAAATATCCTCTTCTTAAATGCAAGCAAATGAAAACTGAATTTTCTTGAGAGTGAAAAAGATCATTTAGGCCCTGAATACATTGGAAATACTTGCTTATCTTTGGCCATAGCTCATAATTATGTACTTTTTATAATGATGCATTTATTTCATTCATTATTAAACTGGTATTTATTGAGAGACTGTTGTATACCAGGAACTGTGTTGGATATTGCACTCAAACGGAGAGGGCAAACCCATTCTTAAAGAGCAGCTGTCTAGTGGGGGAGATGGACTTAAAAACTGGTAATTACAGTAATGATGTGGTAACTGCTAAGATGTAGGTAGTCATTCAAACAGCCTTTTTGTAGCATTTGCTTTATTGTCACATATCCTACTAAAGATTTTTAAAAATATTCCAAATGTTCCATTTAATGTTCAAAATTCCTTAGCTGTATAGTAGAATTTTTAAGCTCAATAAATATTTATTGAATGAATAATCAAACAAACAAAAAAAACTCTGTTATCATGCAGCTGTCTTACTGTGTTGCTACAAATAATCAAAATCAAGTAGATACTTACCCATGACAATGCCAGGATAAGCTATGGCTCTTCACAGTAGGTCTTCTCAAGTCATAGATAATACATGGACATATTCCAGTTTAAGCCTGATACAGGAAAACCTTATTTCTGCAATCCTGTGTCAAATTATGGAATGATGCATATATATCTCTTTCAGAGGAGTGATGTAGCTTTGGAAGAGGATTAACCAGTGCAATGAGGTTTTCTTAAATACCTGCAGGCAGGTGAACAGATCATTCAGTTGCTCCCACTTCCCTTCCCTTAGATAATTATCAGTGAAGTAGGGGAGAATTGTGGGACTTGGGGTCAGCTGTGGAGATGAAGGCCCTCTATCCATATTTCCTTTCAGCTATTACTCTAGGGCTGTCCTTCAGCCAACTGTTATAAACACAAATGAAAAATAGAAAAGGAAAAAGAACTGTAGCAGGTAATGGAATTAGAACCAAAACTGGGAGGGAAGAAAGGAAGGAAGGAAGGAAAGAAATAGAAGAGGTTTTAAATAAATATGAGCTTGACTTCTTTAAAAATATATAGAAGCCATCAGATTCTCTCATCTTTCCATCACCAAATCTCCCTTTACGTAAGGTCTGTCCTTTCCTCATTCCTTCTCTTTAGATAAATATCCTGAACATATCCTGTTCAGATATGTCCAGTTCCTGCACATATATATGCTCTGAATTGAAGCAAAAATTTTTTTAAATCTTAAAATACTGTATTAAATATTGTATCCTTTAAATTGTAAGGTTTCATAGTCTCTTCTAAAGTACAGATTCATTTTTCATGTAAAAGAAAAGTGTCCTCAGATTTGATAGGACTAGTAAATAATAATAATAATAATAATAATAGTGATAGTAATAATACTTTAGTTTGGGTTTCTTCATAAGCAAAACCTGGATAAGGATGTAAGTGTAGTTTACTTGGTGACTGATCATAGGAAATGCTGGTAGGGAAGTGAGGAAGTAAGAAAGGAGGGGATGAAGCCAACAAAGGGCAGTATCCTAGTAGTTACCACTGTGGGTATGTGGAGCTCCCTACCATTGGGGAACTCTTGGAGACAAATAAAGTATGGTTCAGAGTTATCCCAAGCCAAGAGCAAGGAAGCTGCAGGGGTTTATTCATCAGCTTCCTAGCCATCATCAAAATTAATGCTGGCGTTTGTGGCTTGCATGTTCCTATAGTCAGAAAGCCCTCAGTAGGATGTTACTGGAGTTCAGACTGAGCAGTCTTCCTGTGTAGCATGGAATGCTAACAGCATATGGACAAGATACCAAGGCATTGGTTCCCAGTACTAAGCATTTATATAGTATATTATCTACAATGTGCCTGGTGCTGTTCTAAATGTTTGGTGTACATGAACTCATCAATTCTCACTATACAACTCTCTGAGATAGATACTATTAGTGTCCTCATTTTACAGGTGAGGAAATAGAGCACAGAATTTTAGGTAACTTGCCCAATGTCGCATAGGTATAATGTTAGAACTGGTATTTGAACACAAGTATTTTAGTACAGAGTCCATGCTCTTAATCCATATAATGTGCTTCTGGAACAATGGAGTCTGAATCAGGACCTTTTGATTCCCTTTTTTCCTGTTAACACCCTCTTTCTCCCTTCCCCCAATCTCTTCCCTTTCAGTGTTCATTACTTCCTTCCTTGTTTGTAGCTTCCCTGCCTCTCCTTCCTACAGCAGTATAGCTATTCTTCCTGTCATTCTTACACTCAGGGCTATCAATCAAATAATTCTTGTTAAGGTGTTGACTGACTTTCTGATGTTGTGATGAAGTTTGAGTTTGCTATTGCTCAGTATTTGCATTTTAATTTTTTAAAAAGATAGGTATTTAAGAGCTGTAGATAGAAAGACATGGTGGTAGAATGACAGATAACCAAGTTAGTACTTGGTTGGGAGACACCTAGTTCTTGGCTACAGTTATAACGAGAGCCCAAGGGATTTGTGCTTGGGTAAGAAAATCCCTTTTCCTATGTATGTTTTGTCTTCCAGCCACCACTCTCCCTTTATCTTTTTAAATTATGGAAGTATTATGTACTAATTGTAAAACATTTAAATAATACCTGAGTATCAAAAGTGAAGTCCCACTTCATTGATTATTCTCCTTACCCCTAAATCTCTTCCCAGTGCTCTCCCTAGAGGTAACAACTCATGGCTTTGCTAATATTTTTGTAAATTTAAAAAAGTATATACATATATACATACATATCACTTGTGTGCATGAATATGCATATACAGTGTTTATATACTTACATAATGGAGTCTTTTTTTTTAACATAAATAGAATACTATATATCTTGTTTCTCAACTTACTTTTTCTCTGCTAACGTCAAATATATCCTGGACATTTCTCTGTACCAACCCATATAGAGCCATCCTCTTTTTTATAAAGGCTGCATATTATTTCACAGTAAAAGTGTACCATAATTTATTTGACTATTTTCCTATTAATTGACATTTTTTTAGAATTTCTTCATATATAATGCTGCAGTATTTGTTCTTGAAAAAACGTCTTTCTGTGCATAAGTATTTCGAAGAAATAGAGTCCTAGAACTGAAATATTCAAGTCAAGCATGTAATATGTGATAAATTGTTCTTTTCAAAGACAGTTTCCTCTTACCTACTGTGTCTGAGTGCCCATTTTCCCATACATTTGCCTATATGGTTATTTGAAATCTTTCTAATTTTCACTTATATGACTAGTGGGTGATAAATGGTGATTGTCCCCAATTGCTAGTGATATTATCTTTGTGAATTGCCTGTTTATATATTTTATCCATTTTTCTATCATATTATTTGTATTTTTTGTACTGATTAAAGGATGCCCTCCATTTTGAAGGACCAAATCAGGATTTGGAATTGTATCTCTAGAAGTTTGCTGATGCAAATATTAGATGTTAATCATTTTAATTTCTTTATGCCAGTGGGAGAGAAATAAAATAGTTTGACAATAGTATTTGAAAAGCTTTATACATGTAATTCGTTTTGAAAAGTAACCTTTTTGGAAAGATATTTCATAAAATGGTAGTATTTAAATTAGTACTTAAGTAGTTAGGAACTTTGATAAATCTGTTTTTTGCTGTGTTTGATTAAACTTTCACGTTTTGATGCTTTTCTTTATACATCTTTGTAAAAATTGTCACAATTTCCTTTCTAATGTGGACAGCACTTTTGAAATGAATACCATGGATTTCAGGAAGAATGGAATGAATATAGGTGAATGATGAAAATATTGAGAGCATGGCAAAACATGTAGGTCAGTGTTTTTTTTTAATACATAAAAATACCCTTAAAATGATATAATACTTTAAAACAGTGGCTATGTTCAAGGCACTGTCACTGGCATTGGTACAACGATGAATAAAACATTCCCTCTTGGTCATAATCTGTTAAGAGAGAGAAGCAAGATAGATTAACTTCAGGTTACGCATCTTTGGCAGGAGTATCATAGAAGTGAGACTGTGTTGGGCTATTAAGTGTACAATTTTGATTTATCCTAATATTGATGGTATTTACTTTGATCATTTAATTAACTGCCAGCTAGATTCCCAGTGTTTCTCCTTTGTCATCAGTAATTATTTTGGAGGGAGTTATTTTGAGATGACATGAATAACCTGTTGCTTATCAAAATTTAATTGGTTATTTATATTGGTAGGACTCATAGATTCCTTTTTATTAAATGGGCTGTAATTCATTGCTAGTATTTATTTTGATGCTTAAATTGTCCCAGATTTTGCCATTGGGAGCCTCCTCAAGTGGATTTCTGTATCCTTTTGACATGTTCCCATCATTTTTCAAGCACTTTTTTCCTTTCTAGAAAACAAGGCTCATCTTGACTTTGTCTGCCCTAGTTACAGAATCAGCTTTTTCTTCAAGCAGTCTTGTTTGCTCTTAATAGAAAGTGGTTTTAGGGAGCAGAGTTCTCTGCTCATTTTTACTGGGACATTGCTGCTCTCGGGACCTGTTAATGTATGCATACCCATACATACACATTTATAGCTATATTTATTTCTATATCCATTCATATTGAAAACCATACCGCTAGTCCTTATCCAAAAGCACAGGGTTAATTTAATTTTCCTTCTTTTATATACCCTCTAACCAAGAAACTTGGCTCTCATTATCTTTAATATATTTACTTACTTGATTAATACCCTCCCCCATACCCTGTATGGACTATATCCCAGGTAGGAGCTTTCTTCATCCTGATACTGCATCAGCCACTACTCCGATTGCTGTCTTGAATGGAAAACCTTAGTACTCTCTGGGGTCTAATGCCTTCCTCTTGGGTTCTGACACCCTGCACCAGGCAACCTCCCTGTGCAGTTGCTCTTCTCATTCAGTCCAGGCTCTGACATCTTAAGCTGGATTGTTTCTCCTGCCCCTTTCCCCTTGCCAGGATGCCCTTTTCCTTCCACTTATGCTCCAGCGTCCTGTGCCTGACCACTTTCCTGCAAGTGTGGCTTCCTCATCCCAGTATGGCTTTGATCCCCTGAAATACTGCTGCTGTTCCATGAGCCTCTTCATTGCACGAATGGATAGTTAATGTACCTGTTTTGGGCTCTGATATTCCATTCCAGGCCACTGAGACTCCTGTCTTCCCCAAGTGCAGATGTCTGCCTAACTCTGCTTCACCTTAGCTTTTAGACTCAACTGTTTAGAAGGGAAGAAGAGGAACCAATCAATTAGTATTTTATTCCATCATTTGCTCCATGCAGATCATGCAGTAAGATCTATGTCAATCTGTAGTTCCTCTCCATTAAGGATTAGTGGTGTGCAGTGTGGCTAAGCATATATCCCCAGTTCAGTCTGGAATGTCTGTGTCCATTGTTGCTTTGACTCACTTCCTTTACACCAGAATGTCCACTTCTTACCTTAGGGCCTTTAAGTCTTAACTTTATACTTCTCTACTTGTTAAAAATACGTTCTTTTAACTGTTGAGCTTTTTTCTGTTGATTTCTCTTAAAGGTTTTACATTAATTTACATTAGCAATTTTCAATAATGGGAAAAATGTTAGTTAAAGCTGTGTGATACTGCAGTTTTCTTTCTTTTTGGCTGTTGTTCATTACAGTAGTGGGTGATGGTGATTTTGGATGAAGGCTCTAGATCCTTTTGGTGGATAGATCACTTCCCCTTGGATTTGATTCAAAACATACCCCTTTTTATGTGGAAACCTGAATGTTAGGGCACATCCCTCATGGAACATCACCAGGAAGTCAGTAGGTAATCTTTTCATCCTCAGTGGTGTGCTGGTGATACATCTGTAAAATGGTAAAAATAAGTATGAAATAGGTATGGGTATTATTTTGTAATCTCTAAACCATTATATGTGAACATTTAGTTTTAGATTATAGGTCTTTGGAAGTGTTTCACCCCTTAAAATTTTCCCTTTTTTTTTTTTAGTTTAAAAAACTCAAAAAGGAAGAAAGAGAAGCTCATGTTGTAAAGTTAGCCTCCAATTTTAAGTTGCTAAATGACAGATTTTTTTTCAAAGCTTTGAAAAATATGAGAACATTATTTTTTGTTTTATTGAGATATAATTGACATGTAACGTTGTATTAGTTTTAGGTACACAACATAATGATACGTGTATATATTGCAAAACGATTACCTCAATGCATTTAAGTAACATCCATCACCTCACATAGTTAAGAATTTTTTTTTCTTGTGATGAGAACTTTTAAGATGTACTCTCTTAGCAACTTTCAAATCTCCAAAACAGTATTGTTACCTATAGTCATTGTCCTGTAAAATACATCCCCAGGACTATCATCTTATAACTCGAAGAGTGTATCTTCTTACCACCTTACTCATTTCCTCCACTCCCCACCCTCTGCCTCTGGCTACCATCAGTCTTGTTCAATACAAGAACATATTTTACTCACTTTGTAACTCATGGATAAACAGGGTCATTGAAAAATGAAAACATTAAAAATTTTTTTCTAGCTATTTTGCCTTTAGGTTTTCAGATCATTATTAACAATATACCTTTTGTTATTGAGTTCCTGGTTTTTAAAAAGAGATGTTTATTTTGCCTCTAAATTGCTAACATTGCAACTTGTAGAAATGTGAAACATTGTAATCTATTGTAGATGGTATCTGGCAATGTTGTCTCATCTGATTTTTAAATTTGTTTTATGATCTCTGAAGATAGGACTTGTAGTAAGTAAACCGAAAAACATTTTTAGGAAGTTGTCAAGTCAACTGCACTGAATTTCAACTAGAAAGTTGTCCTCATATACTCTTCCTGTTTTAAAATTATTTTTTTAGTTTTCTGTAAAAATATGTTATGCTGTTTTGTCTTAAAAGATTATTAACTGTGTGGGTCTCTTTGTGATTAAGTCTAGTTTTTTTAACCTTTTTTTGATTTATCTCAAGATAATTTTGTTATAGGTAGGTTGAGTTAGTCATGTAGATACCGTATTATCAGAGGGATAATTTTCTTGCTCTAAGATCATAAAATAAGAACTATTATTTAACTCATTTTTTACTCATTCTTGGTACATCGAAATATTCATGCTCATCCTGCTAACATACATACATACATACACACACACATACACATGTCTTCAATGTCTAGTCACAATTTGACAGTATATTGTGATTTGTCCTGAGCATATGATAGCAGCAGATCTGCTTTCTGTCCAACTCCAGAATGAATCCAAACTAGCAAGATTGCTTGTCCATGGAATAATGGGAAATACACAGCTGCTGATGGAAATTAAGAAGGATTACTATAATTTAATGTATACACACACAACTCATATATATATATATACATACATACACAATTTTATATGCATATATATAATACTAAGTGTCAGTTTTGGGACACATCTAAATTTGTCTAATGTAGACGTGATTAAAATTTACTCTCTTCTTACTGTTAAGATGTGTATCTTTGGTTAGATTTAAGAATAATTATATCCCTGTGGATATGGAGCCAGTGCATAGTAACTGAACCTGAGTCTCTATTCATACTTAGAATGTAGAAATCAGGTCATAAAAAAATATGATACATTCTCTTATATTTTGTGTTGAAATGTGGACATGTTTTATTGTTGTTTGTTGTGTATTGGCACAATTATCATTGAAGGAAACAATGTGATTTAACTTTCACATTTATTAAATCCACCTTTTCTCCCTCTTACATGATTTCTCTTGCAGTTTAATAATTCTCTGATTCTGTCTGTATTTAACTTTGAGCTCTTTTAGGTCTTTAGATGCTGTTCTGGAAAAACTTCAGTAATGGATCAAAGGAAGAATGAAAGTATTGTTCCTAGTATCACTCAATTAGAAGATTTTCTTACAGAACACAATTCTAATGTTGTTTGGCTCCTCGTTGGTAAGTAGAATATATTTTCTTGTACTTTATTTATTTATTTATTTATTTGTTTAGCAACTGCCAAATTTTAAGTAATAGTTGGCTGAAGTGGGAATGCTTACAATAGCATATATTTATTTTTGGAAGAAGAATTTAATCTTATGTGTCTATGAATATTTGCTCTGGAAACTGTTCTGGAAGGCTTTTTTTAGACTCCCTCCTTGTCTGCCTTACAGGTGGTGGGAGGAGAAGAGTGATAAAATCTAATGGTAAATTTTTATAGTAAAATAGAATGTTTATGCCTAACGAATCTCATCTCTTTTCCTCATTTCTTATGTACTTGGCAGTGGGCTCTACCAATTATAATTTTTTTTGTCTAGTATTCCAGTTTTCTAGGTAAATACAAATAATACAAAACTGTATAATTAAATGAGAGAGAGGAAGGGAATATGAGTGAATGAATGAATATCAACAGAAGAGAGGGAGAAATACAAAAATAATATTAAGAGAGAGATTACTATAGGCTCTTATTTCCCAGGAAGTTTTTGTGGAAAGACGTTATTTAATTTGAATTTTAGTGTAAGAATTAGAAAGGTAAGAGGAAAGTGTAGTAAGATTGTATGAAAGAGAGAGAGATGGTAATGCTATTTATTAAGGACCTTCTGTGTGCCACATATCAGAGGAATTTTGCATATGTTGTCTCACTTAATGTTCAGAACAAACTTTTGAAGGTAGGTGTTCTTCTTAACCTTTAACATGCTGGAGAATTGAGGCCCTTAATGGTTAGATGACTTATATAGGTTATAGAGCAGTTTTTTTCTGAGTGCATGCTTGTGCTTCTTTCGTGACCCTACAGTATGTGTGTAGGGATAGAGGTAGAGGTGAAGTGTGCATAGAAGGAATTATAGTGATTCATGATTTGTAGGTAGGATTGGATAACCCTTTAAACTTTGAATTCTATTTTTTCTAGCTGACTGAGTGAACTATTGTAAATTATCAGTAATGAAAAAAGAAAGAAAGTAAAATGAAATGCAAAGCATTAGTATGAAATAGAACTTCATAAAAGCAGCATTGAAAATTACCTTTTAGTTTAATTAGGGGCAGAATTCTTCTTTACTTTCTCTCTTCTACCACCTGGAAGTTCTCTGAGTCTTTTGCACTGTATACAACTCTTGTCTTTAAGGGGATGACAATGGCAGCAATCAGGAAAACATTGAGTGCTTATTGATCTCACTGTTAATTAGAGGCCTTATGATACTGAAGTGGGTGGGGAGATATGATGCAATAAGAAGGTCACAATTCCTACATTGTTTAATATCAGAAATATACTTTCTCAGCCAACACCTCTTCCCTTTCTGAATGGCCCATACAACCTGCTATTGACACAGTGATTTACAGTAAAAATACAAAACAACCAAAAATTAAAACATAATGACATATTATCAAAATAATTTCAAAAGAATATAGAAATAATTTTTATGGACAAATCATAGCAGTTGCTACATCAAAACTTACTGTCAATCTAAGCTACCCTGAGAATTGTATTTTGACTCTCAATGACTTTGTTTTATTTACATTAAACAATATAAGAACTTAATATGATATTGCTAAAAGTTACACATGTTAAATTGCTTTATTTTATCCTGTCCTTAGAAAATAGTTATACCTTTTAAATGGATAACTAAAATAAAGTTTTATTATCAAAAAATGTTTTCCTGTGTTTTACCTTTTGTATATTCATGTGTTTGGGGAATAGTATAAATTTTGTAAGTGCAGTCATGAAAAATGGTCAAATGTGGAATATCATTTACCATAGTATATTCAATGGCATTCTTTAAAAGTAGATTATTGTTTATCAATTAGAACAAAATAATATAAGGTGGCCTATTTAATATAGATATGCCTTTAAGTAGGCTAAAATTCCCACCTCTTTCCATTCTATTTTTAAAAGCATTCTATTGATTTGAAAAAAAAAATGACTTTTCTATGATTTGAAGTCATCAGTTTTCTTTCTTTTTAAGTGACTGTAGCCTTTAAGACGTAACTTAAGAATGAACTTCTAAGCTAATAAAGGTGAATGTTTTTCAGAATGTTCAGCAACATGGGCTTTCTTTTCTCAGAACAATTCTCATATGTTTAGTAACTAAAACAGTATAAAGCAATTGAAAAGGAAACAGGAAAAAAGGAAAGCAGATGTACTCGAAACATTGACTTAATTGATCTAATTGGAATCTATGCTTTTCTGGCAAATGACTAAAGAGAATGAGGAAAATTGGTTAAAGTACAATCAACCTCTGGTTTTAAAAATCTAAGTATTAAATTGTAAGAGGGCCTGTTACCATATGGAAGGAAGTAAATCCTATCATTTCTGAATGTGGTAAATGACCTTTTATTAACAGATTTTTTAGTAAGGCATTAAGGTGACTGGAAGGACACATACAGTGTGATCCTTTGCCTTTTTTTCTCACAACAGCTACCATTTTGTCCTGTGGATGGATTATTTATCTCACATACTATAATTCTCGGAATGTTGGTCTTATTTTAACATTGGTTCTGAACAGATTGTACAAACATGGCTATATCCATATTGGTAAGTTTGAGTAACACTGAATTTTTTTCTTCTGTGTAATCTTGAGATGTACATTATAAGTTTGCATTTTATAAATTGATAGGAGCCTTAGAAATTTACCTTTGTTTTAGGAAGTTTAATCTAACTGGAATTTCTCTCACCCCCTATGACAGATGAACACCACTTGATTATGTTCTTTACCTCATTCTTATTTCTTAAAGTGTTTCTGTAGTAACTCTTAAAGTTTTTTTTATTGTAAAAGATGCTAATTAAAATAATTTGAAAACTGTGGAACTAGAAATTTCTCAAGATTGCACTATCTGAAAAGTTTCTTTAATGTTCAATGAAGTTTTTGCTGTGTTTTTTTTTCAAATAATTCATACTTCAAAATCTATGAGTTGGATTTCATTTTGTGGCCTGTTTTATTAATTTAGTTTTTGATTACTTATAAGTGGGAAGTTTGCCAATAATAGAAGGGTGTGTTAGGAACCTTTATGCTTCGGAAAGCCCTAAATCAGTGGGGGTGAGGGGTCACGAAACAACCTTTCCTTAGAATTGAATGCCTCTTTTGTGGACATAAATAAAACTTCTCTCAAATGTTAAGAAGTCTTCCATTAATTTGAAGCAATGACTGGTTCCTAGAGTCATCCAAATTAGTGGAGAAAAATGGTGAATTAGTCATTTTGCTTTGGGTTTATTTAGTAGCTGTGCATAATTAAGAGAATTAGTCTTATGAAGCAGCTACCTCATTTCCTCATGGCTTTTTCATAGCTCAGTACATAGTTATGATACTTATGGCATGTTTTGTTATATTTGACAAAAGAATGATAGAAAATTTGTAAAGATATCAGGAACGGAGTTAGGAGAGAACATTTAATTATTGAATAAATTGAATGTAAGATTATTTTAAGCTTTAAGAGTTCTACCATGTATCAAAACAATTACATTAATCACTGTTGTTTTTTTCCTGCAACAGGCTCCTTTTCTTTCTCTGTTCTTTCTGGAAAAGTCATGGTTCGTGAAATCTATTATATTACAGAAGACATGTCTATTAGGTAAAAATTAAAAAAAAAACATCTGAACAAACTTGAAATATTATAAAAAGTTATCTGATTATACTATGATTTGCTTCAAATAAAACTATAAATTAAAAATCATTTTTTTTTCAGTGAATCATACCTGGTGAATTGGTATTTTAAAGTGTTTCTATTAGTGGATTAGTTTAGTCAAGGTTTAGGCTGACAAAAGGATTAAATGGTAGTTTATAGAAACAAATAATTTCATTCCTAGATGAAACACTGAGCCATTAAATTACTTGACTGTTCCATGGTGGTCATTTGTTACATAAAACAAGGATCAAGGATGCTGATAACATATCTTTTAGCTCCTTATTATAGATACTGAGTTTTTAGAATTGTTTAGCATGTGTTAAATAACTCTACTTTTACTTAAAAAAGGAAACACAAATCTGAATATAATAAGAAATAGTAATACATTTGATATAGTCTTTCTTCTGTAAACTTCAAAAGAAAAGCTTTGCTCTATTTTTGTGACTTAAAATTTGTTACTCAGGTAGAATTGAATGTTTTGAATTAGTTGAGAGGAACTAGGGTTTGGCAACATTCATACCTCACTTAAAACAGTCAAGTCACCTTTCTAAAATTACTTCCAAATTAAAAGTAAAGAGTAAAAGTTAAGAGCCTAAGTTCATTATTTTGGGGCATGAGATAATATATCATTACAGAAGTGAAGGAATATTGTTAAAGTTTCCCTTAGTGCTAATGTTTCCCTTTCAAGATTTTTGGCATTTTGTTTTTATAATTTTTACACCTTTTAAGAAATATCATACATAAAAGAAAAAGGTTTTCTGTTAGCACTTCATTTTCCTGTGAAAGATAATCTGGTATTACATTTTACCTAAATAGAAGAATCTAATTTAGAGCTATGAAAATCCTTTTTTTTCTTCTTTAACTGGAAAATTATGAAACTTTTAGGTGTGTCAGTGTCCTGTTGAAAATTTTCTGTGTTTTCTTATTCATTATTGTCTGCCTTTTATAATAACTAAGAAATGAGTAAGTAAATTGTTACTTAAGGTTTCATTTTTATAATTTATCTTGCTTAGAATTCAAGATGGATTTGTAATTTTTCGGTGGTGGAAAATGTATAACCCAAAACAGAAGCAACATGGTGAGTTTTCATTTTTCACACGTTTGAAGTCTTCAATCATATAATCAGAGTTTTCATTTTTGAAATGTTTCACATTTTATAATAGATAAAAATATTTTTTAAAAGCTTTGGTGTTTACAAATCTCTGATTTCATCACCTGTTGACTGACAGTCCTTCAGCTTTCCTCTTGCTTGGTTAAATTTAGTTGCCTTACCTCTAACTTATTCCGGGTTTTCCTCAAATGACCCGTCCCCATATTTCTAGCCTTACCTCCTATTATGTCTGCAGATCTAACCCATACTGTGGTTAAAACTGCCTTCTTAGCACCCTTTAATCACTTGACTAAAGCAGTTTTCTTACTTTTCACCTTCCTTACCTTTATTCCTATTTCTACCTGACACTGCTACTAATCCTCATTTATCTACTATGGCAAGGATGAATAGCAAAAAAGAAATGTAGGCTCTAGCCTATCTTCTGGTTCTGTTTTTATCATCACAATCTTATTGTCTTAGAATTTTCTTCCCACATGTTCATTTCACATGTCTCTAAGTTCTTCTGTCTGTGCCCTTAACCCTCCTACCAACATTAACCATACCAGTGGCGTTAGGGAGAGCAGACCTTGCTTGGCTTTGCTCTCTAAGAATAGTGATTCTCAAAACTTTTGGTCTCAGAAACCTTTTATATTCTTCTGCATTATTGAGGACCCCAAGTAGCTTTTATTCATGTAACATACTGATATTTAACTGCATTCAAAATTAAGCCTGATAATCATAGAAACACTTTTTATTTCATTAAAAATATCTGCGATAAATCCATTACATAGTAAAATAAATAATATACTTCTGAAAAATAACTTCTACAGAGCAAAACAAATTAAAAGAGTGGCATTGTTTTATATTTTGCCAATCTTTCAAATGTCCAGCTTAATAGAAGATAATTGGATTCTCACGTCTACTTTTGTGTTCAGGTTGTTGAAGTACCATACACCATCTAGCCTTTGAAAAAACTTTGCTGTTCACTTACGGTAGAGTGACCGAGAGAAAGTCAAACATTTTGGTCTGATAATACTATTAAAATAGTTTTGGCTTTTTGGTCCCCTGGAAAAGGTCTTAGGATCCCCATAAAGGTCCCAGGACCATACTTTGAAAACTACTGTGCTAGAATATTTTAGGTGGGGCCTTGGAGAGTAGAGTCAGAAGAGGAGGAAACCCTTCTACTTTTCCTTTTTCTTTTTTTTTTATTTTGGTATCATTACTATAAAATCACATGGGCAACATTGTGGTTACTAGATTTGCCTCATTATCAAGTCCCCACCACATACCCCATTACAGTCACTGTCCATCAGCCCTTATACCTTTTCTTATCTATCAAGACCATCTGTGTTTCTGGCACCCCACACTGACATTCTGAAATGTGGTTAGTTTCTATGTAATTTTAGAACTTTTCAATTAAATTTGTTTTCTTTTGTTTTTGTTCATTTACCTAGGAATCTTACTATCATTTATAGAGCTTTGTTTTTATGGGAAAATAGATTTAAAGCTCCAAAAGTTTTTAAACTTACCGTTAATTGGAGCTAGCCTAATTACTTTAGATTTCACTGTTACTTCACTATTATTTAGTCTTTTTTCTTTGTATATCATTCCTTTGCTTCCATATAGCTTTTACCCCTCTTATAAAATATATGGCACACTCTTCCTTTAAAAGTCTGGCTAACAATTAGAGTTGTTTATTAGATAATTTTGAGCAGAGTGACTTTATATGATAAAGTGTTCAGTGGGAGTTTGGAATAGGCCTTTTTCAGTCTCTCCTGTGATTTAGAATGGCTGTGTGTTGTTAACAGTCTCTAGTCTATGGTTTTAGAGTATTAGTTGTTTAACCAGCCTTTATGTCTCTTTTCTTAGTAATTGCTATAAGCTTTTTCACAGGAAAAAATTATTCTTTAGATAGTCAGTATGTTATGCATTGGGAATCTTTTAAGTTTTGACTTTATAAAATATGAGGTAATTCTAAATTTGAGTCATTTTCCTACAGTACTTATGCATGTTAAATTTTGTGGAAAGAATATTTTTGATTTTTTTAATATTTTGTTTGACTCTAGGCTTAAAGGTGGCACTTAAGTAAAGAAATCTTATACTTAAGAGATGGCTAGAGCTTATTTCTAAGAGCCAAATTATTATGAATCAAGTCCCAGCTTTTGACATGTTCACTTAACTTTGAACAGGCCCAGTATTTCTGCCTCTGATTCAGTTCATAAAGTCCATCTGGTTTGTTCCTTAGAGATAGATTTACTTTAGGAGCATATTTTCTCTTTCAGGTCATGCTTCTGTTAACCTTGCAGTCTGTTCCTTAGATGATTCACTTTTTTGACTTAATCTTTTTTTTAACATGTTTAGTTAACATAAGTGTTATTGTTAACAAGATTGAAGTGGAGCAGAAACAAAGTCTTTTTGTTTATATAGATGGTGTGTGATTAAAAAAAACTTTCTGTATTTGTATTTTTTTGTGTGTTTTAAGATGTTCTTGGGAACCAATAAAGCTATAAGGAGACAGTCGGTTGAGGAGGCCCATTTGACCTAACACGTCTCCCCTTTTCCCACCCCATACTCTTTCCCTGGAATTCAGGGTATACGAAACAACCATGTGAGTAAATTGCAGTATTTCCAGAATCTCTTGCCTGGCTTTAGTTCATCTGCATATCAATAGGTGATTCCAAGGGGTGGAGAGAATTAATCCATCTCCATATCAATAGGTAATTAGATGGGCAAGTGAGGGTTTATCTGGACTGGAGAAATTAGGTGGAGCTCACTTCTTGGACTGGAGAAGTTAGGTGGAGCTCTCTTCTGCTGCAGCCTGGTTAAGAGAGAGATGTAATTTGCCCCAGGATTTTCCTCCTGAGTTGCATCTGGTGGTAATTGGCAGGACCTCTGAACCTGAAACCTGTCTAAATGGGTGCAACCCTAGGGCAGACTACCTCTAGGAATGATGGGGAGGCTGCAGTGGTAGAGGGTACAGCTTCACTCGGGAACCCCTATATGTGGGGCTTCCAACTGGGGAGTCCTAGTGGGGAATTGGTCTAGGGTAAAGCACCTCCTAGAGGGGTGGGTCCTTCGCGAGAATTGGGGAAGAGTGGAGACACCGGAAGCTGCAGAATTAGCCCTCCGTCAGATAGAAGACTGCTTAGAGGCCCTGAGTGGCCATGTAGCAGCTGGCATTGTAGGATCTCTTTTGTTTAGATAGTGGAAAGTGTTACTGAGGAGAGAGGGTTATCAAGTAGAGAGAGACACTTTGGCAGGAGAGAGACACACTTCAGCATCACTTAGAGGAGCTAAGTGATGACCTATGGTTTGCCCTTAAGAAAGAGAGACAGTTATTGAGAGGATGGGTCGTGCTCCTGGAAAATTCCTTAGCAGCAGTGAAGGGGGAGGCAGCAGGAGAGTCCACATTGCAAAAGGTCATGGGGGAGGGGAAGGAAAGAGCCGTGCCTTCAGCTCCAGAGAAGGTAGAGGAGTTGTTGGGAGAGGATGAGGGGGTTGGGCCAAGGGCCGATTTGTTGTGGAGGCCACTGCCTGAGGCCCCAGTCTCTCTCATATTAAAGGCCCACCCGGTTGTAATTAAGGAAGTAAAAACACAACACCCTGGGCTCCTAAGGTGGAGGAGCCATGCCCTCTCCAGGTTGTGGAGCACTCCATGCTCCACCCCTATACCCAGGATGAGCTGGTGGACGTGAGTGTCTGGTATCAGCAGAAGCCATTGGAACATCTGACTACATGGCTTTGTGTCTCTGGGATATGGTGGTGGAAAACATTGTTATGTCGGGTTCTGAAAAGAGTCGACTGGCTTCCCTGATGACTCACCCATCTCTTTGACAGTGGTTGCAAAGTGCCCATCACACCTCAGGGAATCGGGTGCTTCTGGATTGGCTGACAGCAGCCATCAGAGCAGTTTGGCCTAATCAGGGTGATTTATCATACTTACCCACTAGCTGGAAAGTGTATGCAGAACTCCAATAGATGCTGTGGGAATTGGGCATGAATAATATCATCTATAATATGGACCCCCTCCAGGGCCCGATGAGTTGTTCACTGTAGGAATGAGAAATCTGCATACAGCGGCATACAGCTCCCCCATCTGTCTTTGGGCCCCTAGTGACTACTCTTGCCCCCACATAGAGCAACCCATAAGTGAGGCTACTCGTACTTTAGCAGATCTGGGGGAATGTTAAAACAATAAGAGCCCAGAAGGAAGTACGGGCTACAACTGAAAGGAGAGTTGCAAAAGGCCCCATGAAGGTCTTGAGAACCCAGATGTGGGTTGATTTGATAAAAGCCAGGGTAGTGAAAGAAAAACTTGAAGCGCAGCCTAGTAGTATCTTATTAGAACTGTGGCACCAATAAAAGCAGTTCCAGTTGCTGAGGTCCAGGCCACCGAAGCTGGAGGCAAAGCCCCATCTCCAGCCTGTGTCTCTGCAAGACTTCCTGGGGGACAGTACTCAGGCTGTGCCTGGGCCATCCGCCCCACAGGATGATGATTGGGCATTGTGGTTTGACTGAGGGGAGGGTCAAGGCCCCCACATTAGGGGACATGGTGGGGACCAGAGGCCACGTGTAGAATTATGTTCAGTGGTCCCCTGTGAATGTACAAACGTGTCCTGGCACTGGTGGACACAGGAGCTGAATACTGCATGATTTTTGTGACCCCAAGGGTTTTCCAGGGACCCCCCCATCCCCACTTGTAGGATGGGTCTGAGTGGAACAAGCCTGAAGGAGATGGACTACTTCTCTCCATCCCTTGGAAACACCTATTGATATGGAGATGAACTAAGGCCGGGCGAGAAATATTGCAATTTTTATATAACTAGTAAGAATTTGACCTGCAAACACAAGGGAATAGTATTGTATACAACAATTCTACAGGTAGTTAGAGGTATTCTCATTTTATGGATGAGAAAAATGAGGCTAGTGTGGTTAAGGTCCTTGGTTTATGCCACATTGCTAGTAAATGATGTTACAGGGATCCAATTTTAAATCCTTTCTACTGTTTATTTTCTATCTTACTCTATCTAGTTCCTGGAGAATCCAATGCCGGAGTCTCCAATTTTTTTTTTAAGAAGCTGTGTGTGTCATGGTGTGGGGGATCAAGGGGAAAACAGTGTAGCTCAGAGAAGGCAAATAGTGAATCTGTGGCATCTTACTACACTGATGGACAGTGACTGCAGTGGGGTATGGGTGGGGACTTGATAATATGGGTAAATGTAGTAACCACATTGTTTTTCACGTGAAACCTTCATAAGAGTGTATATCAATAATACCCTAATAAAAAAAAAGATGTGTGTGTGCGTGCATGTGTGCACACATGCTTGCACCCATATCTGCCTGTGGGAGATACATGCTTTTGGAAGAGATGTCTGTCTTTTAGGGAGGTGATAATCGGTCTCTTAGGGGAGGTGTTTGTTTGTGAGGATGTGCCTATTGATTTGGGAGGGTATCCCAAGTCAACAGGGCATATAGTCCGTGTGTGGGATACCTCTGAATGTGGGCTTTGTATGTAATTACCTCTCTGAGGGTGATATTGTGAGTATAATAGTACTTTGCATCTGTGTTTTTATGTTGGTCTAGTGTATAAGGGGATGGAGAGCATATTGCTATTAAGAATACTCCTAGGAATTGCAGAAAATTGGGATTGTTGACAGAAAAGGTACTGGGAAAAGGCCTTAAAGAGAGTACAGGCCATATAAGCTTGGAGATCAGCCAGGCCTGGAGAACTGATTTACTGTTAATCCCATAGCTTGCTGGCTAGAATATTATTAATGCTTCTATTGGTGAAACAAATAGAAACAATAGAACAAATTTTAAAAAGTATGTGAACTCAGCTAAATCTTTCTGTTTTATAGTGTGAAACAGGTGCTTTTAAAATACTTATAGATTTACTATTCATTATTTTTTCTAAAGTAATGATTTTAGGGAAGAAAAGAGTGGTCTGGCATTTTGTTCAATCTTATTTTTTTTTAAAATAACTTATTATTTCTCTTTAATGATTTAACATATTTATGTTCACTTCTATATACCAGACCCCATTTTAGATAGCAGGGAGATCATAGTGAACACACAGGAAAAACACTTCTCTAATGGAGTTTACATTCTTATAGGGAGAGGCAACAATAAATAATAATGTGTACAAAAAAAAGTTGGGAAATAGCAGTGTTTTAGTATTAAGTGTTTAGGGTTTGTCAGTATTGTCAAAACACTTCCAGAGATTATTATCTTTATCTTTGTACCTTGGTATCCTTAGTAATGTAGCCATATTCTTATCATGTCAATTATATTGAAAGAACAGATTCAGTTGTGCATGTCCAAGTTAGGGATGAAATTGTGAGTAATCTTGTTTCTTCTTTTCTATAGTAACTGTTTGTCTATTCATCACTGTTGATGCAATTAGGGGCTAGTCCAGACTCTTAATTTTTCCTAGCAATTCTGCTAGAAAGTTAACCTTTCTAGCATAGTCCTAACAAGCAGGGCATTTGTATTCAGGCATTGCAGTAAACTGTTCTGTAAGCAAATTTGAAAACAAATGACCTAAATGGGTTTTGAGATAAATTTCGATTGAGTTCTTTATGACCTTGAGAAATTGTATAACAGTTCATTCCTTCTTGTATAGATCAGTGTGAGAATAGAAAAATATTCTTTTTTGTGATTATTATGCTTGTACATGTGGAGTTTTCAAAGAGTTAAGATATATTTGTGGACACTTCCGGGAAGATGGCGGTGTGAGCAGGGCGGCAGAAATCTCCTCCCAACACTAAATTTATCTACGAAAACACAGAAAATACATCTATTCCTAAAAGAGAGACGAGAATACACAGGAAAGCGCACAGCGTGCAGCTACACCCGAGAGGACTCGGCACCCCAAGAGGCGGGTAAGATCCGGAGCCGCGACCCGGCGGGACCCGAGCCCTCCCCCACCCCAGCGCACCGGCGGGAGGAGAGGATTCAGAGCCGGGAGGGAGTGGAAGCACACCCTGCGAAGTAGCCAGCCCCGGGGATCTGCGCGGGAGCGCTGACCCACATTGCGCAGTGCAGCGGAGATTGGAGAGACAGAGCGGCAGGATCTGAGCGGGGAACGCGCCAGGGTGCTTGCAGCCGGCTCCCGGGAAGGAAAAAAAATAGTGCGCGCTTTCCTCAGCGGTCTTAAAGAGACAGGAGCCCAGCGGAGGAGCCGGATCGCCCCAGCACACCCAGCCCAGCAGGCTGGGAGTCCTGGGGAGTTTCAGACGCCTTAGCTGGCGACTGAGGAAGCGTAGCCA
>JAVSCE010002639.1:0-83539 GCA_032199065.1 Smutsia gigantea
ATTATAGGAGTACCAGAGGAAGAAAGAGAGAAAAAGGGATAGAAAGTGTCTTTGAAGAAATAATTGCTGAAAACTTTCCCTCGCTGGGGAAAGAAGTAGTCTCGCAGTCCACCGAAGCTCATAGATCTCGCAACACAAGGGACCCAAGGAAGACAACACCAAGACACATAATAATTAAGATGGCAAAGACCAAAGATAAAGACAGGGTATTAAAGGCAGCTAGAGAGAGAAAAAAGATCACCTACAAGGAAAACCCATCAGACTATCATCAGACTTCTCAACAGAAACCTTACAGGCCAGAAGAGAATGGCATGATATATTTAACGTTATGAAACAGAAGGGCCTCGAACCAAGAATATTGTATCCAGCACGATTATCATTTAAATTTGATGGAGGGATTAAACAATTTCCAGACAAACGAAAGTTGAGAGAATTTGCGTCTCATAAACCACCTCTAAAGGATATCTTAAATGGACTGCTCTAGATGGAAGCACACCTAAGGCTGAAAAGATGTCACCAGAGAAAATAAAATCATAGCAAAGAAAGCAGACCATCCAAATACTAACTAAAGGCAAAGAATAAAACACCTATTATAGAAAGAATGGAGGAGGAGGAATAAGGAGGGAGAGAAATAAAGAAACATCAGACTGTGTTTACAATAACTTAACAAGAAAGTTAAGGTAGATTGTTAGATAGTAAAGAAGCAACCCTTGAACCCTTGGTAACCACGAATCTAAAGCCAGCAATGGCAATAAGTACATACCTATCAATAATCACCCTAAATGTAAATGGACTGAATGCACCAATCAAAAGGCACAGAGTAACAGAATGGATAAAAAAGCAAGACCCATCTATATGCTGCCTACAAAAAACTCACCTCAAATCCAAAGATATACACAGACTAAAAGTGAAGGGATGGAAAAAGATATTTCATGCAAACAACAAAGAGAAAAAAGCAGGTGTGGCAGTACTTGTATCAGACAAAATAGACTTCAAAATGAAGAAAGTAGCAAAAGATAAAGAAGGACATTACACAATGATAAAGGGGTCAGTCCAACAAGAAGATATAACCATTATAAATATATATGCACCCAACACAGGAGCGCCAGCATATGTGAGACAAATACTAACAGAATTAAAGGAGGAAATAGACAGCAATGCATTCATCTTAGGAGACTTCAACACACCACTCACTCCAGAGGACAGATCAACCAGACAGAAAATAAGTAAAGACACAGAGGCACTGAACAACACACTAGAACAGATGGACCTAACAGACATCTACAGAACTCTACACCCAAAAGCAACAGGATATACATTCTTCTCAAGTGCAGATGGAACATTTTCCAGAATAGACCACATACTAGGCCACAAAAAAACCTCAGTAATTTCAAAAATATTGAAATCCTACCAACCAACTTCTCAGATCACCAAGGTATAAAACTAGAAATAAATTTTAGAAACAAATCAAAAAGGCTCACAAATACATGGAGACTTAATAACACTCTCCTAATTAATCAATGGGTTAACGACCAAATCAAAACAGAAATCAAAGAATATATGGAGACTAATGACAACAACAACACAAAGCCACAACTTCTGTGGGACGCAGCAAAGGCAGTTCTAAGAGGAAAGTATATTGCAATCCAGGCCTATTTAAAGAAAGAAGAACATTCCCGAATGAATAGTCTAAAGACACAATTACTGAAATTGGAAAAAGAAGAACAAATGAGCCCAAAGTCACCAGAAGGAGGGACATAATAAAGATTAGAGAAGAAATAAATAAAATTGAGAAGAATAAAACAATAGAAAAAAATCAATAAAACCAAGAGCTGGTTCTTTGAAAAAATAAAAAAAATAGATAAACCCCTAGCCAGACTCAAGAGAAAAAGAGAATCTAAACGCATAAACACAATCAGAAATGAGAAAGGAAAAATCATGACGGACCCCGCAGAAATACAAAGAATCATAAGAGAATATTATGAGAATCTATATGCTAACAAGCTGGAAAACATAGAAGAAATGGACAACTTCTTAGAAAAATACAACCTTCCAAGACTGACCAAGCAAGAAACAGAAAAACTAAACAGACCAATCACCAGGACGAAATCGAATTGGTAATCAAAAAACTACACAAGAACAAAACCCCCAGGCCTGATGGATTCACCTCTGAATTCTACGAGACATATAGAGAAGAAATAACACCCATTCTCCTTAAAGTTTTCCAAAAAATAGAAGAGGAGGGAATACTTCCAAACTCATTCTATGAAGCCAGCATCACTCTAATACCAAAACCGGGCAAAGACCTCACCAAAAAAGAAAATTACAGACCAATATCCCTGATGAACGTAGATGCAAAAATACTCAACAAAATATTAGCAAACCGAATTCAAAAATACATCAAGAGGATCATACACCATGATCAAGTGGGATTCATCCCAGGGATGCAAGGATGGTACAACATTCGAAAATCCATCAACATCATCCACCACATCAACACAAAGAAGAACAAAAACCACATGATCATCTCCATAGATGCTGAAAAACCATTTGACAAAATTCAGCATCCATTCCTGATTAAAACTCTCAACAAAATGTGTATAGACGGCAAGTACCTCAACATCATAAAGGCTATATATGACAAACCCACAGCTAACATCATACTTAACGGCGAGACGCTGAAAGCTTTTCATCTAAGATCGGGAACAAGACAAGGATGCCCACTCTCTCCACTGTTATTCAACATAGTACTGGAGGTCCTAGCCACGGCAATCAGACAAAACAAAGACATACAAGGCATCCAGATTGGTAAAGAAGAAGTCAAATTGTCACTATTTGCAGACGACATGATACTGTACATAAAAAACCCTAAAGATTCCATTCCAAAACTACTAGAACTAATATTTGAATTCAGCAAAGTTGCAGGATACAAAATTAACACACAGAAATCTGTTGCTTTCCTATACACTAATGATGAACTAACAGAAAGAGAAATCAGAAACACAATTCCATTCACAATTGCATCAAAAAGAATAAAATACATAGGAATAAACCTAACGAAGGAAGTGAAAGGCCTGTACTCTGAAAACTACAAGACACTCCTAAGAGAAATTAAAGAGGACACTAACAAATGGAAATGCATCCCATGCTCTTGGCTAGGAAGAATCAATATTGTCAAAATGGCTATATTACCTAAAGCAATCTACAGATTCAATGCAATCCCTATCAAACTACCAACAGCTTTCTTCAATGAACTGGAACAAATAATTCTAAAATTCATATGGAACCACAAAAGACCCTGAATAGCCAAATCAATCCTGAGAAAGAGGAATAAAACAGGGGGAATTACACTCCCTGACTTCAAGCTCTACTACAAAGCCACAGTAATCAAGACAATTTGGTATTGGCACAAAAACAGACCCACAGACCAGTGGAACACAATAGAAAATCCAAACATTAACCCAAACATATACGGTCAATTAATATTTGATAAAAGTGCCTTGGATATACAATGGGGAGATGACAGCCTCTTCAGCAGCTGGTGTTGGAGAAACTGGACAACTACATGTAAGAGAATGAAACTGAACTACTGTCTTGCCCCATACACCAAGGTAAACTCAAGATGGATCAAAGACTTGAATGTAAGTCATGAAACCATAAAACTCTTAGAAAGAAACATAGGCAAAAATCTCTTGGACATAAACACGAGCAACTTCTTCATGAACATATCACCCCGGGCAAGGGAAACAAAAGCAAAAATGAACAAGTGGGACTATATCAAGCTGAAAAGCTTCTGTACAGCAAAGGACACCAATAGTAGAACAAAAAGACATCCTACAGTATGGGAGAATATATTCATAAAAAACGTTTCTGATAAAGGGTTGACATCCAAAATATATAAAGAACTCATGCACCTTAACAAACAGAAAGCAAATAATCCAATTAAGAAATGGGAGAGGACATGAATAGACACTTCTCCAAAGAAGAAATTCAGATGGCCAACAGGCACATGAAAAGATGCTCCACATCGCTAATCATCAGAGAAATGCAGATTAAAACCACAATGAGATATCACCTCACACCAGTGAGGATGGCCAACATCCAAAACACAAACAACAACAAATGTTGGCGAGGATGTGGAGAAAAGGGAACCCTCCTACACTGCTGGTGCGACTGCAAATTAGTTCAACCATTGTGGAAAGCAGTATGGAGGTTCCTCAAAAAACTCAAAATAGAAATACCATTTGACCCAGGTATTCCACTCCTAGGAATTTACCCTAAGAATGCAGCAGCCCAATTTGAAAAGGACAGATGCACCCCTATGTTTATTGCAGCACTATTTACAATAGCCAAGAAATGGAAGCAACCTAAGTGTCCATCAGTAGATGAATGGATAAAGAAGAGGTGGTACATATACAGAATGAAATATTATGCAGCCATAAGAAGAAAACAAATCATACCATTTGCAACAACATGGATGGAGCTGGAGGGTATTATGCTCAATGAAATAAGCCATGCCGAAAAAGACAAGTATCAAATGATTTCACTCATATGTGGAGTATAAGAACAAAGAAAAAAAAATACTGAAGGAACAAAACAGCAGCAGACTCACAGAACCCAAGAACGGACTAATAGTTACCAAAGGGAAAGAGACTGGGGAAAATGGGCGGGAAGGGAGGGATAAGAGGGAAAAAGGGGCATTACGATTAGCAGATGTAATGTTGGGGGGCACGGGGAGGGCAGTACAACTCAGAGAAGACAAGTAGTGATTCTATAGCATCTCACTACGCTTATGGACAGTGACTTTAATGGGGTTGGTGGGGGCAGACCTGATGAAGGGGTAGTTTAATAATCGTAATATTGCACATGTAATTGTAAATTAATGATAATAAAATAAATTATATTTAAAAAAATAAATAAAAAATAAAATAAAATAAAATTCTTTGAAAATCTACGTCAAATATTAAAAACAATGTATAAACAACATTAGTAGTCATACTGTCATGCTTATTATTCATGTGTATATGTTATTTATATATTAATACAGCTAAGAATAGTATTTTGCATAAATTCCATTTATGGGAAGGATATTCCACTCTCTGTATTCTTTTTACTTATTTATTTTGTATTGTATTCTGGTATTCACCCAGAATGATAGGTGTAGCTAACATGTGTTTATTTCAAAGCTAGGTAGTATTCCATCATTTAAAATAAATCATTCTCTTTATCAATGGAATTTGGATTATGTCTTGTATTTTTTCCAATATGGACTATGTTTCATGAATGTTCTTTTGTAGGCATAACCCTTGAACATCCTCAGAGGTTATGAATAGAAGCCATTATGTTTACATGTTAAGCCAAATAGCTCCTGGAAGTGATTGTAACAACATTCATCTCAGCCTGCAATGTTTAAGAGTTCCTATTGTCCCTTATCTTTCCTGATTGTGTTGCCAGAAATATATTTTTTTACAAATTCAGTAGATGTGCTTTTAAGTTTCACTGATGATTATAAGTTTGAGTATTTGAAAAATATTTATTAGCATTTGTTTTTATTCTTTAGTGAATATTTGGTCTGTTCATTTTAGTCTATTTATGTATTTGGGAGAACCTTATGTGCTTAATCTATATAATAGACTAATTACTATGTAGCTGAAGAAATTATCTTAATTTTAACATAATCAAAGGTATAAATTATGCATTCACACTTGCATTCTTGTGTAGTTTTTAAGGTATTATTTTTTAGAGCAATTTTAGATTCACAGTATAATTGAGAAGAAAGTGCACAGATAGTCCATATACCCCTGCCCCCATAGAAGAATAGGTTCCTCCATTATCAACATCCCCACCAGAGTGGTACATTTGTTAAAATTACCATTATTACCCAAAGCTCACAGTTTGCATTAGGGATTACTCTTGCTGTTGTATATTCTATAGTTTTGGATAAGTGTATAGTGACATATATCCATCATTATTGTATCACACAAAGGATTTTTACTGCTGTAATAATTGTAATAGTTGCCCTAGTCATCCCTCACTCCCACCTAGCAATCATTGATCTTTTGATTGTCTCCATGTTTTACCTTTTCCAGAATGTCATATAGTCAGAATCATACAATATGTAACTTTTCAGATTCGTTTCTGAAATATAGGCATTTAAATTTTCTTCTATGTCTTTTCATGGTTTTTACCACCAAATATTCTCTTGCCTGGATGTACCACAGTTTATTTAGCCACTTACCTACTGAAAGGTACCATGGTTGCTTCCAAATTTTGGCAATTATGAATAAAGCTGCTATAGACATTCACATAAGTTGTCAAGTACCTTTGCCAAATACCGAGGAGAGTGATTACTGTATCATGTGTTTGTTAAGAGTATATTTACTTTTTTAGGAAACTGCCAACCTCTCTTCCAAAGGGGCTATACCAGTTTTGTATTCCCAACAGCAATGATTGAGAATTCCTGTTTCTCCCAACCTCATGAGCGTCTTGTGTTGTCAGTAATCTGGATTTTGGTCATTTGAGTAAGTGTATAGTAGTATCTCATAGTTTTAATTTGCTTTTGCTGATGACATGCAATGTGGAACATCTTTTCATATGCTTGTCATCTATATATCTTCTTTGGTGAGGTATCTGCTAAAATCTTTGGCTCATTTTTAAATCAGGTTGCTTGTTTTTTTATTGTTTTAAGTGTTTTTTGTATATTTTGCAAAGCAGTCCTTTGTCATATGTGTGCTTTAAAAATATTGTCTCCTGGTCTATGACTTTTCTTTTTCCTCTTGACAATGTCTTTTTCAGAGCACACATTTTTTAATTTTAATGAAATTCAACTTATCAATTATTCCTTTTATGGATCATGTCTTTGGTGTTGTACCCAAAAAGTTATTGAGAAACCCAGTCATCTAGATTTTCTCCTATGGTTAACTTCTAGAGTTTTAGATTTCACATTTTACATTCGTGTTTGTGATCCACTCTGAGTTAATCTTTGTGATGAGTATAATGTCTGTGTCTAGGTTCATGTTTTGCAGAGTATATCTGGAGGTATATATAGTAGTTCCAGTGCCATTTATTGAAGAGACTGTCTTTCTTCATTGCCTTTCTTTGCTCCTTTGTCAAACATCAGTTGACAGTATTTATGTGGATCTATTTCTTGTCTTTACATTCTGTTTTGTTATCTGTCTGATGTCTCATCATTGTCTTAATACTGTAGATTTGTAGTAAGTTTTAAAATCAGATAGTATCAGCCCTCCAACTTTATTGTTCTTAGATATTGTATTGGCTATGCTGGGTTCTTTTCCTCTCCATATAAATTTTAGAATCAGTTTGTTGATATTTACAAAATATCTTGCTGGGATTTTTTTTTGAGATTGCATTGAGTCTATATATCAAGTGAATGAACTGACATCTTAACAATATTGAATCTTCTTATCTGTGAACATGGACTGTCTGTCCTTTTATTAAGTTTTGATTTCTTCCAAGGGTTTTGTAGTTCTCATATGGATTTTGTACATATTTTGTTAGATTTACACCTAAGTATTTTTTAGGGGTGTTAAATACAAATGGTTTTGTGTTTTTAATTTCAAATTCTACTTTTTCATTGATGATATATAGGAAAATTTTTGACATTTGTATATTAACCTTGTATTCTCCAACCTTGCTATAATTCCTTATTTGTTTTAGGAGTTTCTTTGTCAGTTCTTTCACATTTTCTACATAGATGATCATGCCATCTGTGAACAAAGCGAGTTTTTCTTCTTTCACAAACTCAATGCTTTTTATTTATTTTTGTCTAATTACATTAGCAAGGATTTCAGGATGGTGTTGAATAGTCATAAGAGGGGACATCCTTGTCTTGTTCTGTGCTTTCTGCAAAAGCTTTTAATTTCTCATAATTAAGTATGTTAGCTGTAGGTTTTTTGTAGATATTCTTTATCAAGTTGAGAATCTTCCCCTCTAGTTTACTGAGAGTTTTTATCATGAATAGTTTAGATTTTTTTCAAAAGCTTTTCCTTCATCTGTTGATTTGGTCATGAAACTTTTTCTTTAGCTTGTTGATATGATGGATTACATTGATTCTTATGTGTTGTACAAGGCTTGCATACCTGGGATAAATCCACTTGGTCATTATGCACAATTATTTTTATATATTGTTGCATTCAGTTTGCTATTCTCATGAGGATTTTGCATCTATGTTCATTGATGTGTAGTTTTCTTCTCTTGTAATGTCTTTGTCTGGTTTTGGTATTAGGGTGACATTAGCTTCATAAAGAGTTAGGAAGTAATTCCTCTTCTATCTTCTGAAGGAAAATGTGGAGAATTGGTAATAATTTATTCCATAAATGTTTGATATAATTTACTGTGGTCCAGACTTTGCTAGTTTCTGTTTTGAAAGTTATTCATTTTCTTTAATAAATAAAGACCTATATTATTAGATTAGACTATAAATTAGTCTATTTCTTGTGTGAGTTTCACAAATTGTATCTTTTGAGGAATTGGTCCATTTCCCCTAGGTTATCAATGTTTGGGGTATAGGATAGTTCTTAGCATTATTTTATCATTTTAATTTGCATTGAATGTGTTATTATATCCCCATTTTTCTTTTTTAATATTAGTATTTTTTGTCTTCTCTTTTTCTTAGCATGGCCAGAGTCTTGATGATTCTATTATCTTTTCAAAGAGTCAGCTTTTGGTTTCATTGATTTTTATATAGATTTTCTGTTTTCAATTTCATTGATAGCTTCTCTAATTCTTATAATTACTTTTCTTCTGTTTACTCTGGACTTAATTTATTCTCTCTAGTTTCCTAAGATGGAAGCCAAGATGATTGACTTTATATCTTTCTTCTTTTCTAATGTATGCATTCAGTGCTATCAATTTCTGTTTTTGCCCTAGCCCCCAAGTTTTGATGTTATGTTTTCATTTTCATTTATTTTAAATATTTAAAAAATTATTTTATTATTTGATGCATGTGTTATTTAGGAGTGTGTTGTTGATCTCCACATATTTTCAGGTTTGCTAGTTGTTCTTTCTGCTAATGATTTCTAGTTTAATATCACTGTGATCTGAGATAGACACTGTAGGATTTCTATTTTTAAAAATCTATTAAGTTTTTTAATGTCCCATAGTGTGCCTTATTTTGGTGAATATTTCAGTAAATTTGAAAAGAATGTATATTCTGCTATTTTTGGATGGGATAGTCTGTAGATGATGATTCTATCCAGTTGCTTGATGATGTCAAGTTGAAGTACGTCCTTCTGATGTTATGCCTGATGGATCTATTTCCAACAGAGACGTACTTACGTCTCTGACTGTGATGGTGGATTTATCTATTTCTCTTTGCACTTCTATTAATTTTTGCCTCAAAATTTGTTACTCTGTTGTTAGGCACATATACATTGTGGATCATTATGTCTACTTGGAGAGTTGATAATTTTATCATTATATAATATCCTTCTTTATCCCTGCTAACTTTACTTTAAAGGCTGCTCCATCTCAAATTAATATAACTACTCCTACCTTCTTTTGATTAGTGTAAGTGGTCTGGTTCCCTTCACTAATTTTCTTTTAAATTGCCTCAATTTTTGTTATCTAAAATGAACAATTTTACACAGTGCAGAATTCTAGCCTGGTATTTTTATTTTTTGTTTTCATTTTTTTCCCAATATTTTAAATATTTCACTCCACTCTCTTCTTGTTAATATGGCTTCTGAGTAGAGGTCAGATGCAATTTTTATCTTTGCTTCTCTTTAGGCAAAGATTTTTCTTTTTTTTTTCCTTCTGGCTTCTTTCAGGATTTTTCTTTATATTGATTTTCTGCAGTTGTAAATTAAATGTTGTCTTCTATGTACTTTTCAGTTTTGAAAGTTTCTATCAAGGTATCCTCAAGCTCAGAAATTCTTTCCTCAGGTTTATCCAGTCTACTAATAAATCCATTAAAAGCATTCTTCATTTCTGTTAAGCGTTTTTGATCTCTACTATTTCTTTTGGTCCTTTCTTAGAATTTCTGTCTTTGCTTACACTGCCCATCTGTAAATACATGCTGTCTACTTTTTCAAATAGAGTCTCTATCATATTAAATATAGTTGTTTTAAATCTTGATTTGATAATTCCAACATCCCTACCATGCCTCTTTCTGATGCTTGTTCTGTCTCTTCAAACTGTGTTTTTTGCCTTTTAGTATGCCCTGTATTCTTTTCTTTATAGCTGAATATGATGTACTGCGTAAAAAGAATTGCTAGCAATAGGCTTATAGTAATGTGGTGGTGACATGTGCAGGGAGGGTAAGTATTCTCTAGCGCTACGGTTAGGTCTTAATCTCAGCCTGGGCATCTGGACTGTGAACTTCACGACTATTTATCAGTTCTCCCCCACCCCAAACTTAGGTGGGACAGAATGGCTAGAGTGGGCTGAAGCTGGATATTTCCTTTCTCCCATTTAGAAGGCTAACGTTTGGCTGGAGTGGCATATTTCCCTTCCCTGAGGTCATTTAGGCTCTGATAAATATTAAGCAGGTTAGGATCTGCTTAGTTGCTCTTGAGAACAGACCTTAGTAAGAGCAGAGTGCTTTGATGTATTTCAGAATGGCTCCATTCCCCCTTCTTTGCTACAAGCATTTGGAGATTTTTCTTTCCTATTTACTATGAGAAACTGATCACGCTTCTGGAGGTACAACCTACAAAAGTATGGGACTTCCCTATAATTGAGTCCTCCATAGATTTGTTAACTCTAAGACTAGTCCACTCCTTGCCTCCGGCAATTCAGCAATTATAGTTCAGGTTTTCCTATTCTGGTACTGGTTGCAGCAGAGGTTTCTGCTCTGGTATATTGTGATTTTCTGTATCCATCTGTTTGTGTCTCTAATTTTGGAGGCAGCAGTTTACTTTGTGACCTCACTTCTCTTATGGATCTATTTTTAGCTTTTTTACCTCTTCATTTATTGTTAGGGAAGAATAGCAACTTCCAAGATTTTAAAATGTGGAACCAGAAACCTAAGTTATACTCTTTTGTTTTATTTAAGAAATATATCCCTTACCGGATGGCATAAATGCATCCTCCTATATTTGTTCCTAAAATATTTAAAGTTTTGCTTTTCACATCTCACTTTCTAGCTAGTTTTTAATCTCATAACACTTTTTTATGTTTAGCAATGGGTTAAGTGTTAATTGTGTTTTATCCATATGGCTGACCAATTTCTACATCTGTATCAGCTGTCTATTCACCATGCCTCAGTGATTTTCATGAAATGTTACTTCTGATATAGACATATGTGTCCTCTACAGAACACTTCATTCTCTTTTACAGAGAATTTGCTTATCTTTTTTTAACATTTGCTTATCCCCTCCTAATCCTATATACCATTATTTATCATAGCTTTAATATAAGTCTTGATATCTGATAGAGCAGTCCTTCCACTTTGCTCTTCTTTAAGCATATCCCAATATCTTGATCCCTTATCTTTCTTTATAGACTTCAGAATCAAAATGTGAAGTTATGTGAAAAACTCTTTGGAGACTTCCATTAAACCGAGTCAAATCTAAAACTTAATATGGAGCCAGCTGACATTTATTCTTCCTAATTGATAAGCACATTACAACTGTCCATTTATTTAAGCTTCCTATAGTTATTCAATAATGTAGAATTTTATCCTTTAGGCTTTTCACATACATTTAATCTTTCTATTTATTTGTTTTATATATTATATATTTTAATATAGTTTATATATATGTTTTATATATATATGTAACTACAGCTATCACTCTATCTGTATAAGGAAGCATATATATAATAGGTATATATATACTTCAGAAAAGTTTTGAGTTAGGGCAATGCTAGGTAAAAGAGTCATTCACTTCAGCACGAAGAAGGATGACAATGATGGATCAAGTTAAGGCAAGAAAGTTGGAAATTCTGAAACCTCCTAAATCAAATGTTTACAGAAGAGCTTCATTATAATTTTCCTTCCTACCCTTCTCCACTTTTCTTCCTTCCTTTCTACTTTTGCTTTTTTAATTCAACTAATTTCCAGATTATCAAATTCACAGGCAAGTGGAAACAGACACAGTCATTCCCAGTCAGTGAGTCTCACAACTAGATTTTTAAATTTAATAATTATTTATAGTTCTGTCTGTCTTTTTCTGTTCACATATTTGAAAGCTGATCATAATCTTTTGGAAAATTCCCATATTTATTTGAGGTATTTGTCAAATCAAGTAGAGACGGGAGATACTCATCTGTTGATAAGCCTTCTAGTTGTTTGAAACATTTTACCACTCCAAAGGAGCTAAATGATCTTTAAAATTCTACTTATTAATAAAGAAGATTGAATTCATTTTTAAAATTATTAGTCAACATTTGAAGCCATCATTAGTGTGAAGTTTTACGCTAAAGAAGGGATTGGTAGACTGTGGCCACAGGCCAACATTACCCCTTGAAGGGCAAATCCAACTTTGGCCATTCATTTACACATTTTCCATGATTGTTTTCATTCCGTGACAGCTGTTGAGTAGCAGCAACAGATTCTGTATGACCCACAAAGCCAAAAGTAGTTATTATCTGTCACTTTACAGAAATGGTTTGCTAAGCTTTACACTCTAAGGGAAACCTGTACTCTACTGAGTATGCAATGTATAAAAGCAGGGATAGATTTTCATGCTTTATTTAAACCAATTTTGAAAGAACAGTAAACATGGACTATGGTTTCACACATAATATCTGTCAATCTTTTAAATACTTAGATAATATTGATGATCATAGTATAAACTTTGTGGATAAGGCATATTAAGAATAATAATTATGAAAAATGTTCTGAACATTTCTTGGTCAGCTGAATTTTCAGTTTCCTGGAGTGGCCCATATCCCTTAACTTCAGGTAGCACAGGCTTCCTATTTTTTCCTTACTGGTCTACAGTTGTACTACTATATTTATAAGTGAGTTTCCTTTTATTAATCCTACTTGAGAGAAGCTGTGCTTTCTGACTATAAATATTCATGTAATTAATCAATTATGCAAAGTGTCATTCAGTCACACTTATTCATTCATTTACTCACATTCTCCACTACTAGCAAAGGGCAGAGAACTGAGATAATCATACAGCTCAGTTCATTATTCTCTCTGGTTCATGTAGGGCCTCTTTCTAGTTTCATCTTGTTTTGATCCTGGGGTTCTTGTTCACGGAGTTGAAGAATGAACGTTCAAGGTAGGCAAGGAGGAAGAAAAAGGCTTTTTATTTAGAGAGAGCCATAGTACAGAAGTCCCAGTTCACGCTTGCAGGGGGCGAGAGTGCCACGGTCTGGGCTGCGTCTAGGGATATATATCAAAGACTTAGCTGAGTTGTCTAATTTCTGTTGGTTCCTGCTGGAATGCTGTTCCTTGTTTTGACCAGTCTTATTGAAAGCTGTCAATATTTCCAAATTTGGCATGCTCCTGGGACCCTTACTGCTAGCAAAAAAAACAAGGGCATTCCTGCAGCAAGCTTCCTGTTCTTCAGGAAGTTTCCGGCTCTTGTTTTCTCCCGAGGCCCCTTACCCTTCTCTAACAAGACAAGGGCTGCCTCTGTCTTTTCCCTGTCTCAGTTTTATTTATCCCTTTTTATCTAAACTTTCTACTCACATTCCTCTCTCTTGCTCTTAAAAAATATTTAATATGTATAATATTTTTTGCATCTGTTCTTGCCACAGTCATATAGATACTTTCTGTGTAGGGTATCTTCATTTATATAAATGGTTTTATTTATAGACCCCTATTCTTTTTCATTTTCTTCCACTAGGCACTCTGTTTTCTATTATTCATATGTGTGGTATAACTGAAGTATTTCTTTCAGCTGCTTATTCTGTGGTATGTTATATATATATGCACACTATATTGTACTTATACAGTCTCCCTGTGATAGTCTCCAGCGAATAATTACTACAAATACTGCTCCACAGCCTGTCTCTATCCCGATCTCCCTATGGACATCTGGAGATTTCTTTTTAAGAATGTGTACCCAGAATGAAAATCATTGCCCGGTTGCTCTCCAGAATGTCATGTCAGGAAGCTCTGTCACCCACAGTGCATGAACCTTTTTATATCTCTGTATCCCCACAAAAGTTTGGCATTATCAGTTGTTTGACTGTTTGCATGCGGAAAAGGTGTTGAGTGTTATTTTATTGTTTCCATTTGCATTTTTAAATTAGTTGAGTCTGAGAACGTCCATCTCCCCATCTTTATAGGTCTTTGGGGTTTCCTTTTCTGCTAATTTCTAACTCATTATTTGTCTTTTGAGAATGTTGCCTTTTTCTTGTTGATATGTTAAATTACTTTTTATTAATATTTATCATCAGAAAAATTTATGCCTAAAGATAAAAGTTATCACAGTGGTTGAGGCACTGGCATTTAAGTGGTAGGCAGATTCAAATGTTATTTTGAAAACCTAAACTTTTACTTTAGAACTCTCATATGTATAAATAATCTAAACAATGTTATTTATTTTCCAAAGCAAATGTGGTTATAAAAGTTTGGCTGATACTGGAATGTATATGTAGATTTTTTAAAAATTTTTGTTTCATTTGAACTGTAATTCTCTTGTTTATACAGCTATTATTAATCTCATAATGTTGAAAGGAACTCTGATTTGTAAGTAAATATGAGGGTAATTGCCCTTATATGATGTAATACTCATTTTATAGGCTTATGAAAATACAGCCAGTAGGAAATATTCAAAAAAATACATGAATACGCACACACACACTCACCCTTGCACACATGGAGTATTGATGGACAGTGACTGTAATGGGTATGTGTGGGGTACTTGATAATGGGGGGTTTAGTAACCATAATGTTGTTCAAGTGATTGTACATTAATGATACCAAAATAAAAAAATGTGAAAAAAAATTGTGAGGTTTGGATAGTCTTTGTAAATTTAAAAACAAATGAAATTGCCATAATTGATACTAATGTGGAGATGAGAATATGGTGAAATATTCAGCGACTCTTTGTACCGAAGTATGTTAACAAGTTGCTCAGAACAATATACTGTTTTGTGTAATTTAGATTAGCATGAGTATATTTTAGAACTCAATTTCTGTCTCTTCATTGTGAAATTGTTTCACATATTATATACTTATATACTTATTTTTAAAGTGCTTTTTGCCTTTTTGATACAACTTTTTAATCTTGTACAGTTATGTGGAAAATTTCCTACATAAGTGTATGGTTTGAGCAAGTGGACTGCTGAGAATTATTTTACTAAACTACATGTTGGCAAAAATACTGTTCCTGGGAGAAATCAACATCTTGGGATAATTTACACTATTGCATATTGTAAAATGGGTAAAATATATAGTTTGTGTGTACAAATGCCATAATTTTGAAGATAGCATTCATCTACTATGAAGCCCAGTAGTCCACTCGGTGTTTGTGGTTTTCAGTAATAACTGTGAAAACAATTATGAAATAATCATTCTTCAGTACTTTTGAAATGCCACATCTCTATGGCATGTATTCATTTTTAGGCAAATCTTATGTAGATTTGTTCTTTTCAGTTTGAAGAAAGTTTGGGAGAAGGTGACTTCATTATCCAAATTTGAGTCATTAATACAACATGGAGAAGGTAACAGGAAAATTTTAGGCTGAGGTTAAGATGGGAAATCTAGACAATGCCAAATGCTTCAAAGGTAAATAGTTGGCATCCATTGTTTTTTTTGGCATTGAGTTTTCTAAGTATTGGTTTCTCATAGTCAAGTAGACATTTGTCAGATTTATTCAATAGGAAAATACAAAATTTGAGAAATAAGGTCATTTAGAATTATTTACAGAGCTACTCTTACATATTAGCATTTTTGAGAGCAGGCCATAATCATAGTTGAAATAAATTTTCAGACATACCTAAATTATTTGTAATGTGCGCTCAGGAAAGAAGCTATTTTGCCTTCAAATGCTTCAAATATTTCATTATTTCAAGCATAACAGAGGCATGCACATTTTTACAAATGATTAGAACAGTAAAAAAAATCTTCTTTAACATGGTAAGATGAAAAATAGTTTCATATTCTATAACATATAAAACCAATTATGTAAAAATTTCTCATCTGTGTCACTCTCACCAAATAATTCTAATATGCATACTCATGATCAATGAAATTTACCTTTATAATTTTAAGCTTGAAAAATGACACAAATCTGATTCCTAATCCTACCACTTACTTGCGGAGATAACTTGGGCAATTCAGCCATAATCTCTCAGCTTCCAGGATTCTTAATGAGGGAGAGCACATGATCAACAAGCACCTTACGTCCCTCTAAAACCTTAATGCTAGTTCCTAACTTAAATCTGTATCCTAGAACCTGTCTAGTCAGGTAAATCAGAGAGATGGGAAGGGGAGAAGTGAGGCAGTAGCAACAGAGAAAGATTCAGACAAAAAATGGAGAGGGAAGGGTAGGAGAGATTATGAAAGAGAATGAAGAAAGAACTGAAAAGCTGAATAAGCATGGGTCATATACATAGAGTCCATTACCGTGAACAGCTGCCTAGATGAATAAAGCAGGCTTTTCACCCTGCCCATTATAGGCAGAAAAAGAAAGAGGCCTATTACAAGAACACAATTGCTTGCCCCAGGACTAGGTAAAAGCTGACCTAAGGCAAAATATCCGGGTCGTATGATAGGTGTATGTTCAACATTTTAAGAAACTGATAATTTCCAAAGAGGTGGTACTATTTCACATTCTCAGGAGGAATATGCAGAGTTACAGTTGCTCCCCATTCTTGTCAGTGGTCTGTCTTTTTAATTTTTAAGATTTTAATAGATAATGTAGTTGAAATGCATTGTGGTTTTAATTTACATTTACCCAATGGCTCATGATACTGACCATCTTTCATGCGCTTTATCACCATCTGTATCCTTGTAGAGAAGTGTACGCTCCAGTCTTTTGCCCATGATTTTCATGTTTTGTTGTTGTTATTACTGAGTTTTTAGAGTTCATTATGTGTTATGGATAGGAGTCCTTTTTTAGATGTATTATAAATCTCCCATTCTGTAATTTGTATTTTCATTTTCTTAACAATGTCTTTTGAAGAGATCGTAATTTTGATTATCTACTTAATTTTTTTTTTTTTTAGTTTTTCCTTTTATGGATTGTGCTTTTGGAGTTGTACCTAAATCTTCTCCAGTCACAATGACTTTTTTATCCTATGTGTTCTTATAAAATTTTTCTGATTTTAGGCTTTACACTTAGGTTCCTGATTCATGTTCAGATAATTTTTATTATGCTGTGACATATGGGTTGTTTTTTTTTAAGCATAGAAATATCTAGTCTAGCATCATTGAAATAATATTGCAAATATTATTTTTATTCACTGAATTCCTGTTTGTTGTGCCCTTATGCATAGTCAACTGCTTATATAATGCATGGGTGTACTTTGGGACTCTCTGTTAACTGTTCCATTGATTTGTCTGTGTTGATGCCAACCGCAGTCTGTTGATTAATATAAAGTTAGGTGGTACACATCCTTCGAGTTTGTTCTTTATCAGAATTGTTTTTGATATTCTAGTTCTTTTCATTCTCATATGAATTTTAAAATCGGTTGTTCATTTCTACCAAAAAAAAAGCTGCTGAGATTTTGATTGACTTTTTGTCAAATATATAAATTGATTTTTGGAATAATTGACATTGACCATATTATGAACATATCTCTACACTAATTTAGGTCTGAAAATCTCTGCCTTTTCAATTAATTATTAAACCATTTAAATTGAATGTGTTTCTTTTAGTAGGTGCGTTTATAATGTACATAAGCATCTAAGACAGATATATAACTTTAATTTCATTATCTAATTCTGTATTTTTACTACTTCCTTCCTCTTTATTGCATTTATTGTCTCTATTTCACTTTCATTTTTTTTGACCCTTAAGAGACTGGAATGGTTCTTTCCCAGGTATTACTGATTTAAGCTGTTAAGGAACATTTCAAGTCTCTTGAAATGATTTTTAAAATCCCTAGTATATTTTAATTTCTTATAAATGTTAGTTGCCTAATATCATTATCCCTACTATTAGTTTCAGCATTAAGAGACTTTCTTATTTGCTTGTCAAACTACTGAGTCTACCATCCAGAAACACTGAATCAACAGATCAATGACAGACACTGGGCTGCATAATACATTTTAATATCATGGAATCATCATGTGTATGACTGTAGAAATAAAATTATTTCTGAAAATATTGAATATCTATTTTATATAATATGAGAAGTAGAGGCCATGTAGGATTTTTGAAACATACTTTAATTTTTAATATACACTTTATCTCAATACTCTAACATATTCCTCTGAAGGAGAAGAGGGAAATATATGGGATTTTTCCATATATTATCACTATTCTGTACTTTCCAAAACATTCTCTTGCATTTTCCTATGAATTGGGCAGTGGAAAATTTTAAAATATAAATATTTTGAAACTGATCTACGTGTTATAAAAACTGACCAAAGAAAAATAGAAAAACAAATTACTGTCATGTACAAAGATATGTGAGTTTATTAATCTAACTTTCTGTTAAGAGGAAGAAAAATACACTTTAAACATCCAACAGTGAAGTTTTCATTATTTTAAAAATATTAGATTGTTTATTAAATAGGACTTCTTAAAATCTTTGCTCTAACAAAGTTACAACCTTTTATTGGTTTAATATCAAAGGTTTGTCATTTTGTGTATAATTAACAAAAATAAGGTTTATAAAAATTGTGTGTAACTTAAACCACTCTTATGACATGTAATTTGATGTTACAAAATGCATTTGCTCCAAACACATTTACGTTAGTGTGCTGTGATGTAGAAATTGCCCTGCAATATCTTGTACTTATGGTTACAAGCACTTTGCAAGCCTCATTGCATTGACAAATGGATGATTGAATTTCCCAACTTTAAAGCTTTCTTGGAAGTCATCCTCTGTAAATGCAAAATATTATTATTTGAAATTTTGGACTCATAATTTCTGGAAAAGAAGTGTACAACTTAATTTCCTAATAGAAATCATTTGGTATTTCTTATGCATTACCCAATTCAGTAGTCACATGTCTTTTAGTTACTCTGATTGTATGTGGAAAGAAATATTGAAAAGAACAGTGTCTAAATACACCAGATGCCATAATAGGAAAGTGGTCTTTATTACTCATGTAGTAATCTTAATGGGTTTTATATTGAACTGCTTATTCTGTCATTCATTTCAGGCTTGTATTAATTCATCCTCAGGTCAATTTGTGATGAATCATAACAGTTCAATCTTACTGTTCGTATTAAAAAAAATAAATAAATCCGGAGATTTGCCAAACAAAGCAAATGGGCAACCAACAGGAGAATGTTGTCAACATAGTGTCCCAACAGAGAGACTAATTCCTTTGAGTCAATGCCAACCATGCTGCCATAAAAACAGTTGGCTTTATTATGGAAGAGGATGAATAAAAGTTACTGACAGATCTGCTTTAAAGGGCACTTTAGATCTGCCACATGCACATATCTTAGTCTATTTAAATTATCATGAGAAAAAAAAATATCCTTCAACTCTTCTCTAATAATTTATCCTTTATATTCAACTCAAGTAAGATCAGTAATCAAAATGAGATATGCTTTATTTTGGGTTAATTACTTACAAGTTCTAAAAGTTCTTAGAGCCTGGTATTTATAGTAAAAGTTTGCAATATACTCATGATAGATAGTGATTTGTATTTATGTCCCTTCTCGATCATTGGCTAGTTCACTTTTTATGACTACAGTATAAAACCTCATTAAATCAAGTTTTTACACGTAAAAGTCTTTCAAAATTAAAATTTTAATGACAGCACATTTTAAATCTTTAATTTATCTTGACATTAATGTTGTCTAGTGTTGGAATCTGGGTACCCAGGTGATTCTTCATTAATTAATATGTAAAACAATTTAGTAATAAGTCTTTTGACTTTGCACGTGTTATGTAGAATCAAGCTTTTTAGGCAACAGGTTTTTCCTCTAAGGAAATTTAAATACATAGCCACATTAACAATACTTCTATCAGTATTTTTCATTCTAAGATTATTTGTCATATAGTGTGTAAAGCTAACTTTGAACTTACATCATTTTAAAGCACATGATCTTAAATTGCTTCTACCATGTACAATGGAAAAAGTAGCACAATACCAAGAACTGATCCTTTAAAAGCCTTCATATATTTTCATGTATATCATAGATTTCAATTCTCTTAAGTCAGTAAGGATAAAAATTGCATTTTTTTAGATGAGGGAAACATCTCTGGGAGAACTTTATAACTTAACCAATATCACACAACTTGCATATGACATTTAGTAAGAATTTTGGAAAACTTGGCCTATTTTTTTCTTTGACCAAAATTATGTATTTGGCCTTGCAAATATTATCATATCTCTGGATATGAAAATCACTTCAAGAGAGAGCATATGCCAATATTGTATCATATAGTTTCTTTGAGTGCAAATTAAGTATTTCAAATTACTGTAAAATTATATCAAATAAATAAACACTGCCGCTGATTAATTTTAACATTTCTGGTGTCAAAACTTATTTTTCTCAATACTTTATTTATTCTTTATTCTATTTTGTATTTCAGTCTTGATAATCCCTAGCTCTTTTATATACAGAAGTAGTAAATCTAATTTAAAATTTCTAGAAAGGATTCTTGGACATTCTGCTAATACAAGAACTTTTATCTCTTAACCTCTTGGCTAGTTGGCATTAAAATATAGAGAAAATATTAAGTTCCCAGTTTAGCAAAATCTCAAATCTGAATTCAGCTATAAATCAAAAAAGACATCTCTAAGCCAATCGTAAAATAGAGCTAAGATACAGTGGAGGAGGGGGAAAAAATAGTTCTGAAGGAGACTTTTATTCAACTCATTTAAATAAGAAAGAAAAATACATTTACTGGAGGAATCTGGAGAGAAAAACTCTCTCTCTCTCTCTCTCTCCATCTCTATCTCCATTTCCTATTCTATTTCTCTCTCTCTCCTTCACTGGATGTGTTTCTCTGAAGCATGGGACTACTAGAGTCAAGTTCCCACCAAAAAAAGAAGAAAGTAGACTTAAACTTCAGCTGACACTAGAAAATCTTTCAAGGACATGGAAAGGAGCCGAGTACTTCATTATGTGATTGAAACTCTGAGTCAAACAAAACTGGAAACCTGCATTAACTTTAGACTTTCTAGTTATATAAACCAATAAATTCCATTTATTGTTTTAGTGGACTGGCAAAATAAAAGATTCTACATAATAAAAAATGAAGTATTGTGCCTTAAGAAAAACTCATTTATCCATTCAATCATTTAGCAAATTTGCATGGTCAGAGTTAGGCCCATTTTTCAAAGATGATTTTTTTAGTCCTAGGAACTACTCTTTGTCCTCCAAAAGCAAACATGTTTTATCAATCTTTCTTCTAGAGCAAATAAACTTTCTCTCTCCTTTCCTTTGTATATACCAATCACCTGTTATGCAATAAACCTGTTAGGGCTATAGTATATTTTTTGTCTCCACCCAAATTTTAATTTAATTTATTTTTTCTTGTTTATATGAACAAGATTTTGATATGGTTATGGTGAGAACTGGTATTCTGAGTCAAACTACAACTGACATTCTGTGATTCCTATCTTGATGATTGGATGAACTTGAAAACATTATGCTTAGTAAAAGAAACAAGTTACGTAAGACTACATATTATATATATGAAATGTCCAGAATATGGAAATCTATATACACAGTAGACTACTGATTCCTTAGGGCTGTAAAATTCCATGGGAAGATAAGGGATGAGAGCTAATGGTAATTTTGTTTTTCAAGTAATCAAAAATTGGCCAACGTGATGATTGCACACTTTTATATACTAAAAATCATTGACTTGTATACTTTATATGGGTTAATTGCATGACATTTGAATTATATCTCAGTAATACTGTAAAAAAAAACACCCTTTAACTGTGCCATATTGAAACTAATAATGACTACATATTCTCTATCATCAAAGCCCATGAGAAATTCAGTTGATGGGAGGAAGGTGGGTGGTATTTTCCTGGATGTCTAGACATAAGTTTAATGAGGGAAGTTGGGTGTTTTGAGGAAGAAGAGAGAGAAAAGGGACTCACAACCGAAATGTACCAGAAAGTAGTGCTTTGAATGGGACTCAGTGTATTTGTTGTTATGCAAATAGCCTTCTACAACATCTTAGTATATTCTACAAATTTTGTTGCAGAGTATTTTTTAGAATGAGCATTACTTGGCAGGGGGCATTTGAGCTTTAAGAGATAGTGTGGAGATAGATGCTAAATTGGTGATATAGGTTGTTTAAGCCCAGAATAGAACAAAGCATTTTATTAAGGAAGTTGTGTTTATTTTTGAAAATAACTATTTATATTTTTTGCTTTTTATTTTTATTGTATCTATATGAGATGATGTTAAATTTACTGCAGTAATCATTTTGCAAAATATGTAAATCAAATCATTATGCCCTAAATCTTAAATCTATGCAGTGATGTATGTCAATTATATCTGAATAAAACTGGTAAACAAAAGAATACTTGGAGAAATTCCAAGTTTAATTTGTTTTTGAACATTAATAATTAAGTCAAATATTCTTGCCTAAAACTAATAAGTGGTAAAACTGGAATAAAAAAGAGACTATATGATTTCCTTTAGACAAGAAGTGTGGATAATCAATTCCTATTGGAAAGAAGTGCAATAGAATAAAACACTTAAAAGCTCAAAGCACAACCACAGTCTGGATATGAGTATGACTCCAGAACTTACTGGTGATCAAAACAATGGGCAACTAGACCCTCTGTGCCTCCTTTCTCTCATAAAAGCAGTGCCTACCTTTTGAGGTAGAAACGCTTGAATGGATTCAGATAAAGCCCTCAGAATTATGCGTGACACTTAGTAAATAGTCAGTATTAGCTGATATATGATGGGCTGTCATATGGAAGAAAAAAATGTTCTACTTAAATCAGAAAAAGAGTAGTATCAACAAAACCATGTTAGCACTGTACAATATTGTTAATATTTAACAATTTAGAACAGCTCCAAACTAGAATTTGATGCCTCAATATCTTAATATAAAAATATTAAGACTTCTCAGGGACTATTGAAGCAAATGTGTGTATCAGGTGATATTTAGATTTGATATTTTCAAAGATTCCTTGGATATTTTTGTAGATACCATTCTCCAATGTATTGATTTATATTCTAAAGATGTTTGGCTAAAAACATTATCATTCTGAACTGATTGATTTAAGCGATTTACATTTCCTAGCTAGACAAATGGAGTAAGACCAAGAAACTTGACCTATTATATGTATTCATAATATGTAAGAAATTCCTCTTTGTTATAAAATATTTAATAGTAATTCAGCTGTTACACCTGTAAAAGGTCCCCTTCTGGGAGTGGGTGTGCAACTTAAACTAGATTCTAATTAACTTAAAAAATCCGTAAGTCTTTAGTTCATCTGTTTTAAAATAAGGGGGTCAATAAAGAGTCAAGATTTTAAATTCAAATTAAATTAACTGTGCTCTGTGAAAAGATTTCTGCTCAAAACCTCCCACAAGATGTGACAAGGCTTAACCTTCCTTGAATTATTTACCCATGGCTTGATACCTGTTTAAGGAAATTTGGTTTCTTATTCCTGATTCGCTCCTGATTACTATCACACATCCGAGGCATCATAGAAAATGATGGAATGTTACTGATTCCATTTTTATGAAACTTTTAGCATTTGGATCCTAAGTCTGGGATCATATGCATGTATATACACACAAAGACACATATATGCCTTCCTCCCACCTCTACACTTACACTTCTGAATTTACAGACACCAAGAAAAAACAAATAGTCCACTCTCTAAGAATTCAGGGTTGGTTTATTATGATTTTTCCATTTCCCCTCTGTTAGTTTCTGGTGGTAAATAAAAGTTTTAACCAAGAATGAACCTACATTGACATATCACGAAAATCCATAGATTACCTTAGGGATCCCCTTTGGTGGTGTACATTCTATGTGTTTGCACAAATGTATATTGACATACATCCATCATTATAATATCATACAGGGCATTTTCACAGCCTTAAAATCCTCTGTGCTCTGCCTATTCATCTGTCCATCTCAACCCACCCCTGGGGATCACTGATAGTTTTTATTGTCTCCATAGTTTTATCTTCAAGTATATCATAAAGTTGGATAATACAGTATATAGCCGTCTTGGATTAGCTTCTGTCACTTAGTAATATGTATTTATGATTCCTCTTCCATGTCTTTTCATGGTTTGTGCATTTCTTTTCATGCTGAATAATACTCCATTGACTGGTGTACCACAGTTTATTTATATATTTACTACCTAAAGGTCATCTTGGTTTTTCCAAGTTTTGGCAATTAAGAATAAAGCTACTATGAATATCTATGTGTAAGTTTTTGTGTAAATATTTTCAACTCCTTTGGGCAAATGCAAAGGACCACTATTGTTGGATTATTTTGTAAGGGTATGTTTAGTTTTATAAGAAATCTTCAAAGTGGCTGTACCACTTTAAATTCTCACCAGAGATGTCTGAGGGTTCCCACTATTCCATGTCCTAACCAGTATTTGGTGTCAGTGTTCTGGATTCTGGCTATTCAAATAGGTGTGTAGTGGTTTCTCATTGCGGTTTTAATTTGCATTTCCTTGATGATGTATGTGAAGCATGTTTTCACATGCTTATTTGACACCTGTGTATCTTCTTTGGTTAAATGTCTGTTCAGGTCTTTGGTCCAATTTTTAATTGGACTGTTTTCTTATTGTTGAGTTTAAGAGTTGTTTATGTATTATGGACAATATTCCTTTGTCAGATGTGTCTTTCATAAATATTTTCTCCTAGTGTGGTTTGTCTTTTTTTCACTTGATAGTGTCTTTTGCACAGAGGAAATGATAAAGTCCAGTTTATCAATTATTCATGAATTATATCTAAAAAAGTCATACTATACTGAAGGTCATCTCTTATTTTTCCTGTTATCTTCTAGGACTTCTACAATTTTGCATTTTACATTATATCCATTTGAGGTTAATTTTTGGGAAAGTTGTATGATCTGTGTACAGAGTCTTTTTTTTTTTTGCATATGGCTGCTGTTGCTCCAACAATATTTGTTTAAGAGACTTTCTTTGCTCCACTGTATTTGTTTTCTCCTTTGTCAAAATCAGTTGACTATACTTATGGGGATCTATTTATGGGCTTTCTTTTCTATTCCATTGATCTATTTGTCTATTCTTCCATCACTACTACACTGTCTTGACTATTGTAGATCTTGAAGTTGGGTAGCATCAATCCTCCAACTTTGTACTTCTTCAATATTGTGTTGGACTATTCTGGGGTTTTTTTTGCCTCTCCATATAAACTTTAGAATCAGTTTATCAATATCCATTAAGTAACTTCTGAAATTTTTATTGGGATTGCATCAAATCCAAAGGTCAAGTTAAGAGGGACCATCCTTGCCTTCTACCAGATCTTTGGGGGAAATTTTTGAGTTTATCATCATTAAATATGATGATAGTTGTAGGTTTTTGAAAAAACTCTATTAAGTTGAGAAATTTTCCCCCATTCCTCATTTTCACAAGATTTACTTGTGTTTTTATATACTAAAAACAAACTGTCAGAGAAATTAACAAAACTATCCTTTTTACAATAACATCAAAAGAACAAACTACTTAGGAATAAATTTAACCGAAGAGCTTTGATTTAACAAATCTCAACACTGAAAAGTATGACATTAATAAAATAAATTGAAGACACACATAAATAGATATGTACATGAATTGGAAAAATTTACATTGTTAAAATGTGTATAGTATACAAAGCTATCTACAGATTAAACATAATCCCTATCAAAATTCCAATGGCAGATATAGAAAACACAATTCTAAAATTCTATAGAATTTCAAAAGACCCCAAAGCACCAAACAAATCTTGTGAAAGAAGAACAAAGTTGAGGCATTATACTTCCTGGAGTTAGACTATGCTGTAAAGCGACAGGAATTGAAACAGTATGGTGTTGGCATAAAAAGAGACACATAGACCAATGGAACAGAATTGAAAGCTCAGAAGTAAATCCATGCATGTATGAGCCATTGGTTTATGACAGAGGATCTAAGACTATATAATGGGAATAGGATAGTCTCTTCAGTAAATGCTGTTGGGAAAAACTGGATATCTTCATGAAAAGAATGAAACTGGCCACAATGTACACCACTCACAAAAATTAAATCAAAATGGGTTAAAGGCTTGAATGTTAGACTTCAAACTATAAATATTCTGAAAGAAAACACAGGGGGTAGGCTCTTTGACATCAGTCTTGGCAATGAATTTTTGAATTTGATATCAAAGTCAACCAAAGCAAAACTAAACAGGTGGTACTACATCAAACCAAAAAGCTATGCAAAGCAAAAGAAATCATCATCAAAATGAAAATTTTGTCAACATAACGAGTAGGGCAAATTATTTGCAAATTATATTTCTAATATAAGTAACCCATGTAATTCAATAGCTCAAAACCAACAATGTAGTTAAAATAAACAGGCAGAGGATATGAAAGACATTTTTTCCAAAGAAGACATGCAAATGGCCAACAAGTATATAAAATGTTGCTCAAAGTCACTAATCATTAGGGAAATGCAAATCAAAACCACAGTGAGACATTACTTCATACCTTTTTAAGATGGTCATCATCAAAAAGACAAAAAACAATTGTTGGCAAGGTTGTGGAGGGAAGGTAACCCTTGGTGTACTCTTGGTGTGAATGTAAATTGGTGCAGCCCTTGGAAAACTGTATGGAGATTCCTAAAATCTAGAAAATAGAACTACTATATGATTTGGCAATCTCACTTCTGGTTATATATTCAAAGAAAATGAAAACAGGATATCAAAGAGATATCTATGTTCCCCCATGTTCATTGCATTATTTACAATAGGCAACATATGGAAACAGCCTAAATGTCTGTCAAATGATGCATGTATATATATAATTGAATATTCAGTCATGAGAAAAAAGGAAATTCTGCCATTTGCTACAACATGGACAGACTTTAGGGTATTATGCTTAGTGAAATAAGAATACAGAGAAAGACAAACACTGCATGGTATCACTTATATGTGGAATCTAAAATAAAGTCAAACTCAGTGACAGTAGACAAGTGGTTGCCAGCAGCTGGAGGTTGGGGAAATAGGGAGATGATGGTAAAAGTGTAGAAACTTTCTGCTGTGAGATGAAAAAGGTCTGAGGATCCTTGGTATTACATGGTTACCATAGCTGATAACACTGCTATATAATTGAATATACTAAGAAAGTAGAACTTAAAATGTTCTCACACACACAAAAAAATATGAATATGTGAGGTGATGGATGTGTTAATAACTAGATAGGAATCTTTTCACAGTGTGTATGTATATAAAATCATAATGTACACCTTAAATACCTAAGGATTTTATTTGTCAATTATACCTCATTAAAGCTGAAAAAAAAAAAAGATCCAAAGGCAAAATTTACATGCTATGACCTTATTGAGATGTGCTGTCCCAGGAAGGCAGAAATGATTGAGGCCAACATTTCTATGATTCTTTTCCTCATGCTTTTTGCCTTCTGGTAGCCTGAAAGCTACTTCAGGTCCAGGCACTAGGTATACCTTTAAGTGGGAAAGAGAAGATGAGGAAGAGTCATGTCAATTCGTTTTATCAGGAAAACAAGCTTAAGTAGAACTCCAACAGATTTCTAATTATGTAGCAGCAAATAGCCACCCGGATGCAAGGAGGTTAGGCAGATGGACATAGCTCCTCCCCCAAAATCTGACTAATCAAGGGAAAAAGCAAGAGTATACACAGGATGCCCAGATGGCAGCGTGTGCCACAAAAAATGTATTGATTTACATCATTTTCTGTAATATGTGTGAGATAAAGAAATATCCTTGCTTAATCATGCATTTCAGCATAAAGCTATGGATTTTAAATTATTCAATATCTTTTGAAGTTAGACTACATGAAAGTTTGGAACAAAGCAAATTATGAAGAATATTATTAATACATTCTCCAAGGACTCTCACACTGTTTAAAGATTACAAGCATAAATCACTAGACTGTACCATCCAAAGTTACTAGAGTTATTTAATAAGCCTCAGATCAATAAAAGCACGTAAATGTTAGAACTCCACTGGAAACAACAAGAACCAGTTTAAACTCTCTATATACTTCAGCTATTTTCCCTAAGAGCCTTGAGGGGCAGATGATTTTAACTGTAGCAGCAAGCATCAATTCTCCATTTTAACAACAAATTACCCTTCTAAAGAAACAATAGCTTCAAGAGAGATTGGATCAGATATTTCAATTGGCTGACATGGATCACTTGTTGAGAAATACCTTTCAAAAATCATGTTCCATCTCCCTTTTCCTCAGACTGTTTCTAATATAACATGCCTATAAATGATTTAAACATACTATAAAAGTTAAGCAATAAAAGGCAGCTAAATAAAATAAAGCTATTACCTCTCTTAGAGTAGCCTTTAGACAGGAATAAACCAGCATTTGATCTCTTTATTTTCTTTAAATATCAAATATTTTTACATAATCAGCATTTAAAGAAATTTGGCCTCCTACATTACCTGAAATGAATAATGAACACAGTAGCTATAACTCCTGAGTGTCAAGTGCCTCGTGTCTTTGTTTTAAATACTTTGAGAGCCACTGTAGAAAATAATTTGCTTAAGAAAAATGACTTAAGCGCCTTTTGTTAAAGTTGTATCACCCTGTGTATAGAGCGGTTCTGACTTCTGAAATGTGTACATTTCTGAAAAACAAAACTTCATGTATCCAAAAACTTAATACTGAATATTGACGGCTCATTTTTTACAACATATTTGTGGTCTGTGTTTCTATGGCTGTCTATTGCCAATACCAAGTTTATTTTAAATAAAATAGCATTATCTGACTGTACTATGATTTCTAAAAAGAATTTTTTTCAAATGTATTTTTCTTTTAGTTAATGCCAATGTGGCATTTGCTATTTTCTACAAAATAGTTTTGATAAAAATGTCTCGTTTAGTTTTTCATTAACATACAGAGAAGACTTTTATTACACTTTCTTTTTTAGCTATACTCTGAATTATATTCAATTAGTATTCATCTGTCAATACAATGTTTTAAATTAAGAATGCCTTAGAATTTGTTGTAGCAAATGATCTTCTAAGAGAATATGTCATATGAAACATTTAATAATTTCTTTTGTGATTGTGAAAGAATCTGTCTCATCAATATAAATCAGAAGAATTATGTGGACTTTTAAATTGATATCATAATGTTCCTTTGATATTAAGTGTACAAAACAGATAAAGACCAGAATATATGTCATAATATATCTTAAATCAAGTATTATTTATTATTAATGTAGAAATGCTTTAAGTATACTCAGAACAGATACATTTATGCATATGCTCACACAGATTTACTGATGTTCTTGTTTTGAATGTTTAAAGCAATAAAATGAAGTGTTTATATTTTTGACCAGTCTTTGAAAGAAATCATAATGTAAAATGAAAATTGATGTTTACCTACCTAGTCAAAAAAAAAAATTGAACTAAATCAGTATCCTATATTGCCTATAAGTTCAAAGAAAACATCCCTTTGAAATTTGGCTTTCACTATTTACAGGTTTTTCAATAGCAAAAATTAAATAGTTGCTGGATTACTCAATACCATTTGGTGAATGGACATTTTTGGCAAAAGGTATGCATATATGAAAGATATTTCTGCCCCCATTTGTCATCCATTTTACTCTGAAACAAAACATACAGTTTTTGTTTTTGAATGTGAGAAAAATTCTTAATTTCAACTGCTTCTGCAGTTGATACAAACTTCATGCAAATTATCCTTCAGTATCAGTGACTGTGGTAGTGAGTGCAACATGTATTGGATATATGTATGTGCTCGCATAGCACAGTGGTGAAGATTAAAAGCACTGCAAAACATTGCTCAGCTTCAAATTATGACTCCACTCTAGCTGTGTGACCCTAAACAAGTTGCCTGGCCTTTCTGTGTCTTTGATTCCTTATCAGTAAAACTAGGATATTAAATAGGCTAGCCTCACAAGATTATTATAAAAATCAAATGAGTAAATCTATTTTAAGAATTTTAAACAATTCCTGGCACCTGTCATGTTGACATTATTCAATGGATTTTAGCTGTTATTATGCCATTATATCATAAGCTATTTATACGTACTTTGACGAAATTGTTTCTTAATTTGATGTTTAGTACTGATGCCTTTTTGCATGTTCTTTTATATGCCATTTTCAATGCCATTTGTATCTGAAAATTGGAAAACATTTTTTGAGCAATGTCCTTTGAGTTCAGTTTGCGTCACTTGGCACAGCTGTTACCGTTTGCATATTACAACCACCTGAACGCATTTCTTACCAGCTTGTTTATGCCAGCCTTATTGTAATTACAAAAGCAAATACTAGCACTGAAGTCTTGTGACAGTAACATGCTAAAAAATTTGTTATCTATATTATGTATGTTTTTATCCTTTAAGATTGTCCCAAAATGATACACAATACTGAAGTAAATTTCAGAGAATATTCCCTCAGGCTTCTGAGAATACCCAAAAAAATTCACTTGTAAAAAATAGTTCCTGTGGAACTTCTGCTTTGAAATTTTTGTACATGCTCCCTAAGTCTGCTTTATTTTGTTTGTATACTAAGTTATTCAGATTATGATGTAACTTGTTAGCTTCTGAATACTATACTTTGGAGAAAAAAAATATCAGCACATAGCTGACAAAATAGCTCCAAAATTAACAACTCAAGCAAAATTATCTTTTTGATACTAGGTTAATAGTTATATTTTGATAATACACTGACTTTATATGAAAGATTTCCATAATGTCATAATTAGTGACATATAAGACTTTTTATTAGTGATATATATGTCTTATATATACCCCAGTATTTAAACATTTTAAAAAATTGTTAACAGTAAAAGAAAAAACTCTTCACAAGAAAATAAGATAAAAATTTACAATAATCATTTAAAAATTTCTTACAGAAATGTATTTACCTAATGAGGCATAATATCCTGTACTATACTATTTTTTGAATGGATGCTTTCTTTAAATCATTATATAAATTGTTGTCACTTCTATAGGAAAATAGGGAGGGACAGCTTTAAGGGCTGGGGCAGAGGTAGATTCACTACTTTTACTTTGTATAATGGAGCAGCCCTATATAAATATATAATTATTTCCTCTTAATTACTTTGGCATAAAATGTGGAAGGTTATATGGGTAATAAGCTCATGCATATTAAATTGGAATCCATATCTTATATTGCACTCACTGTCTCACCATAACTGTTAGACATTTTCTTCCTTTCAGTCAACATTACATACATGGAATAGACCCTTCATTCTCAAATAAAGAACTCACAAAATGTTGCCTGTCTTATGGACAAAAATTCTGCATTATTTTTCTCTTTTAGAACTATTTTCAGTTTTCCAAAATTTTCATTTTCTCCCTATCCATCAGAACAGTGATTCTGTCAAACTTCACCTATCTCAAAATCACCCAAGGGGCTTTTAAGAGCACAAATGACTGGGACCTTCCAGAAGTTCCGATTCAGTAGGTCTAATGTCCTCATAGTTTACATTCTAACAGGTTCCCAGGTAATACTCATGGTCTAGGGACCACAATCTGAGAAATAAATTAAGCTGAACTCTAAAAATGCAACTAGTTAATTCATGCCACATTCTGCAAAAAAAAAAAAAAATCCATCTCAAGTTGCAACCACACACTATTTACTGAGTTCACTTCCATAAACCCCATGACAGTTTGGCATGATATCAGTCTACTAATTTTCTTGTATTCACAGTCAGAATGACTTACTGCATGATTCACTGATATTTTTAAATAAATAATAAAATTTAAAGATTTGGCATTTGTGGTAGGCATAATTCTTAAGATGCTCTTCTCTTGTTCCTTAAGATTCCTATTCCCTGGTTATTCAATCAAGTCCTAAGCTAGATTCTATGAAGGGCCTTTTATTTTCCCCATAGTTTTGCCTTTCCCAGAATTTCATATAGTTGGAAACACAGAACATGAAACAGCAACTGTGAACCCTCATGTAAACTATGGCCCTTGGGTGATAATGATGTGTCAGTGTGGGTTTTTCAAATATAACAAACTTCTCTTGGTGAGTGAGGCATGTTGATAAGAGGAAGGCTAATGTGGGGCTGGGAGTATACGGGCTCTCTCTCTACCTTCCCCTAAGTTTTGCTGTGAACCTAAAACTGCTTTAAAATGGTCTTTAAAAATGAATGAATCAATTAAGTTTTTAAAAGATTCAAATGAATGTGTGTTTCTGTAACAGTCATTATTAAATGCCAAAATATAATTTACTACAAAATTTGAAGCCACAGACTAGAACTTTCAAGATAATTGGACAATTATGAAATTATGAAAGACCAATATATCTGGTACTTATCCAAGAAGAGGCTATGGCAAAAGTGAATCTAGTTTGAATTTCAAAGTTATGTTTAATGATAATATCATTTTGGGATACCAAGGAGTAGTCCACAAAATTGAATTACTTTATGTTTTTCCCTGTAAGGCAACAGAAACAGCAAAGATCATCATTTCTCCATATGAACTCAGTCAGACAGAGCTCATACAGCTTAGCAGGATTATTTGTGTTTCATGTCATTATTGGGACCTATCCCCCCTCCCATAGTTTGAATCAAATTAATGAACAAATCTGTGTATGCACATTAGCAAGCATGCATATTTATATCTCTATGGTTCTATGTATAGATATTCATACTTTTTCACCTCTCATCATATCATTGTATTGCTCAATTATCCATAATTGATTTAGAAATATGTCACAATTTAAAAAAGTCACTAGCACAGCAGCTTCTCTTTCTTACCGAGGACAAAAAAAAAAACATATCAAAGAGTGACCAAAGTTTTATCTGATTTTAAGCAAATATTTTAAGACGTGAGTTACTCAAGCTACACTTACTATCTTTGTCCCAGGCTTATCTTTTTGTTCATGATCACACTGATGAGAAAATAAATGCCACCTCTCTTTGTGTCAGGCCTGGACTGTTGTCAGTTGTACATACATATACATATACACGAACATATACTGGGCTTCTCATAGTTCTAGAGGTGTCAGGGGAAGAAACTGAATATGAAACAGATAACAAAATGCTCTCTGGAATTCTCAGAGTATTGTGCTAGTAAACACTAAACACAGAAATGAGATATTTTCTGTTTTTTCCATTTCTCACTAAGCAATGGTTACTAGTTTATGACGATTCCAGGGTAATAGCCAGGAACAGTATAATAGTATGGGGAGCAAAATTTAGTAGGAAACACATAATGTAAAATACAGACATGTAACCTAATCTAGTTGGGAAAATCTGTCTCATTCAATATTTTTCTTTCAACATGTACTTGAAAGGATTTTCATATAGATTGAGATTCCTCACTCTAGAATTTTTGGTCTTCTGTGGATCATGGCAAAATTTCATGTAGGAAGAAATATAATCAGCAGAGAGGCATTTATTCCTGGACCGGGTACAATCCTGAGTTTTTCTCTTTTTCTTTCCTGGCAACAGAGCTTCACAAAATTAAACATAGTGAAAAAAAAATTAAACAGAGTGGTCATGAACAAAACACTAGTGTATTTTTCTTAGGTAAGCAGAGACTGAAATTAAAAACATCCTCCAGAAAATTTGAATAACTGTATCAATCCTTATTTGGAGGATTGATACTTTTCTACAAGAAGATCTGGTCTCCTCAGGTCATATACCCATTTATCAATGAAAATAGGAGAAGGGAACCCTCCTATTTCCTAGGGAGGGCTTAAAGATAGACTCAATGGACCAGCTATTTATTCTTCTTCACCCTGAAGTTTCAGCACCTATTTTAAGACTTCTAAAGGTGCTATCTCTTCTTTTCACTCTTTATAGCAATATAAGCTTTATTCTAGCCTCAAAATAATTCTCAGGAGTATTATTGTGATAGAATATGGATGTTTATTAGTAAGAAATGGCCTTGCCAGAAGCAAAGCCTTTCAGTTACAGGAAAAAGAAAACACCATTTGATTATGTGCTATGTTTTCAACATTCATTCGCTAGTAGTATAAAGAGGATGATGTATTGGAAAAGTAATATAAAGAGTAAATCTAGAGAGCCAATTTGTCCATCAGATAGTCATTCAAGGAAGACATTTGTATGCATATGTACACACACAGCCTGAGCCACTATTTTTTTAAACCATTGTTGATCAGACTAACAAACTCTGAATTATTCAGTGTATAGATTGGCACCAAGAGAAGAGAAATAAGAAATATTGATCCTAAATATGCACTCACACTTCCTTTATGCTACAGTACATGTCAAGGTAATGGTTTATTACTGTATAAAAAGTGTTTCAGGTCAGTGCCTATTTATTGTACCCAAAACACTGATGCTACTTGTAACAAAATATATCTTCATATTTCTTTATTACTAGTATACTCTTAATCTCATTTTGAAATGCCTAATAAGAATCATGGCAAAAACAAAACCATATCACTTCCTAACATCTTCACAAATGAAGTAAAGGTCATGACGTGGACTTCTGGGTTATTAATAATACTTAACATCTGAGCAGTGGTACTGGGTAGATAGGTTCATAGCATAGATAATTCTGATAACAATTATCTACACTTAACTGCAGTAAATTCACAATTTAAGCATATTTGTCTTATCTGAAATATAAATCATTGATCTTTGTTCTGTGTACTATTGCATGTTATATATTATAAATCTTATGCATTTGCTTTTGTTTTTGTCCAACAGTATTTGCCCTGAGTTCTTTAAAAATATATAAAAAAAGAAAATTTATGTAAAAAGAGATCACCCATAAGAGCATAGCAAATAAAAAACTTAATGGTGTCCTTTAGAAATGTACCTATATTCTCCTCTATTTTCCATTTTATATAGAAATAATTTTACATTACAATATGATGAAACATGTTTTAAAATTGAACATAAAGTAGTGCAAACTACCAGTAATTGTATTAGGGAAAAGTATGCGTGACGTAAAGGGTCAGATATAAATATTTTAGGCTTTGTGTGCTATACAGTCTTTGTTGTAACTATTCAGCTCTTTGTAGCACAAAAACAGCTATAGACAAAATATAAAGGAATGAGTGTGGCTGGATTCCAATAAATCTTTATTTATATAAATAGGCATTGCTGAATTTAGTCCTCAATCTGTAGTTTGCTGGCCACTCTTTTAATTCACAAGTCCGAAATTAATAAGAAAAAGTCCTTTGGTTTGTATTTTAAGGATCAATAAAAATTGTCTCCTCATGTCTCTGAAAAAAGAAATCACACTTTCTAACATCTTTTAGCTCTTTAACGTCATTTATAGCTCTTTTATTTTCTTTCTAGTCATACCTTGATAACACCAAATCTTTATCAGAGAATCTGTTTCTGACACTAATGGTTTCCTTCCAAATATACAAAAATGAAAAAAATGAAACAATGGTACATTTTATAGTACAAAAAAAAAATAAGTAAAATAACTCATAAGAAACAATAAGAGCAACAAGACTCTTCAAGGGTTGATCAGATGTATCAAGGAAGGGTTAGCACATTCAAGCAACCATATCTTTTCACCATAGGAGAGCTCACATGCTGTACAGCTCTATTCTTCCTAAAAGGGCTCTAGTAAATTAAAAAAAAATAAAAGGTTATGGTTACTACAATACTGTATATATAAAAACTGCCATGCAAGAAGCAGCTAATATTTACCTTATTATAGAACCCAAACATGCATACAGTGAAGTGTATAACTCAGTGATTTTCTTTTTCCAGCTTTATTGAGATACTATTAACATACAATATATGTAAGTTTAAGGTATACAACATATTTTGATACCTGTATATATTGAGAAATGATTACCACAGTAAGGTTGGTTAATATCTCCATCTTCTCACATATATTTTTTTTGTGTGTGTCTGTCATTATAATATTTAAGATCTATCTCAACAACTATCAACAAAAGGCCGGATTTTCTTTTTTATGGCTGAATAATATTGCATTATATACATTTCTTTATCCTGAGATCCATCCATGGACGTTTAGTATTTTTTTTCCTCATGTCTTGGTTATTGTGAATAATGCTGCAATGAACATAGAAGGTGCAGAGATTTCTTTCTGATAGTAATTTCATTCCTTTCAAATATATAACCAGAAATGGGATTGCTGGATCATATGGTAGTTCTAGTTTTAATTTTTTGAGGAAACTCCATACTGTTTTCCACAGTAGCAGTCACCAGTTTACATTCCCACCAACGGTGCATCAAGGTTCCAAATTCTCCACGTCTTTGCCGACCCTTGTTGTGTCTTGTTTTTTTGATAACAGCCATTCTAACAGGAGTGAGGTGATATCTCATTGTGGTTTTGATTTGCATTTTCCAGATGATTAGTGATGTTGAGCATCTTTTCAAGCACGTGTTGGCCATTTGTATGTCTTCTTTGAAAAATGTCTACTCAAGTTCTTTGCCTATTTTTTAATTGGACTTTTTCTTTTTTGCTCTTGCGTGATATGAGTTCCTTCTATATTTTGGATATTAATCTCTTATCAAATAAATGTTTGGTAAATATGTTGTCCAATTCCATCTGTTGCCCTTGCAGCATATTGTTTCTTTCACTGTGCATAACTTTGAGTTTAACTTGGTCCCTTTCTTTTCTTTTTTTACTTTTTATTTTGTTTTGCTCTTACTTTTGTTGCTGAAACATTTGCTTGCTTATTGTATCCAGAAAATGGTTACCAAGGTCTATGTCAAGGAACTTTTTCCCTTCTATTTTCTTCTAGTCGTTTTATAGTTCTGGGTCTTACATTTAAGTCTTTAATCCCATTTTGAGTGAGTGGTATAAGGTAGGGGTCCAATTTCATTCTACTGCATATGATTATTCCATTTTCTAAACATTATTTATTGAAGACACTGTCCGTTTCTCACTAAGTATCCTTGGCTACCTTTTCATATACTTGTTTTCTGTATCTGCATGCGTTTTTTCCTGGGCTCTTGATTCTGTTCCTTTGGTCTCTGTGTCTTTATTTTATGCCAGAACAATACTGTTTAGTCACTACAGTTTTATAATAAAGTTTGAAATCAGGAAGTGTGATGCCTCCAACTTTGTTTTTTCTCAGGATTGCTTTGGCTATTTGGGGTCTTGGTGGTTTCATATGAATTGTAGGATTTTTTTTTCTATTTCTGTGAAAAATCCCATTAGAATTTTGATGAGGATTGCATTGAAACTGTAGATGGCTTTGGGTAGTATGGCCATTGTAACAAAAAGAGTTCTTCTAATCCATGAGCACACAGGATATCTTTTCATTTATTTGTGTCTTCATTTTCTTTCATCAATGTCTTATAATTTTCAAAGCATAGATCTTTCACCTCCTTGGTTAAATATATTCCTAAATACTTTATTTTTTTGATTCTATTGTAAATGGAATTGTTTTCTTTATTTCTCTTTCTTATACTTTGCTGTTATTGTATAGAAACACTAATCAGGAGTCTAGTGTCATAGAAGAGCCCGTGGCCAGGGCAGCTAGCTGATGACGGAGTGGGCTGGAGCCCTGAGCTGTGAAGTCTGCTGGGAGCCTGCAGCCAGTGAAGCCACCTAGGCCAGGGCAGCTAGCTGATGACGGAGTGGGCTGGAGCCCTGAGCTGTGAAGTCTGTTGGGAGCCTGCAGCCAGTGAAGCCACCTAGGCCAGGGCAGCTAGCTGATGATGGAGTGGGCTGGAGCCCTGAGCTGTGAAGTCTCCTGGGAGCCTGCAGCCAGTGAAGCCACCTAGGCCAGGGCAGCTAGCTGATGATGGAGTGGGCTGGAGCCCTGAGCTGTGAAGTCTGCTGGGAGACTGCAGCCAGTGAAGCCACCTAGGTCGTTGGGTGCTGCCTGGGACCATGGGTGAGCTGGAGGCCTGGTTTGCAGGAGCCAGCAGGAAGCCACCTGAGTCATTGGGTCAACCAGATGTTGGGTCTTCAGTGACACGGGTCACTCATTTTGTTTTTCTTCCACGGAGCAGTGTCTGTGCTGGGCTTCCCAGGATTAGGGGAGGTGTGATAACATTATTTTTATTTCTTATCTTCTTCTATGTGTTTTTTCTCATTTCTGTGGTTCACCCAGGTGCAAAAATGTCTCACCTGAAATCCTGGGTTCTTGTGAACAATACTGTGTTTGTTCCAAGCACCATTCTTTTAGAAGAATTTTTGTCTCCCAAGAAACAGGAGACTACAGAAGATTTTACTGACTGTCAGAAATTGTATCCCTGGTCTCCAGCCTCCCAAGCCATGAACTTAGTAAGCACCCCATGGTGATAATTAGCTGTGCACTTACTTGTGCTCTTCTGGACATTAATACCTCATGACTTCCTAGAAAAATATCAGAAGCTCTGCTAGTTTCTCTTTTCCTCCAGGAGAGTCAAATTCTGGATATTCAGAATACATAAATCATCCCAGGGAAGAATGGCTAAAAATCATCAACTCACCTAGGAAGGGTTTCTCTCTATATTAAATTTTAGCTCATATAACTCTTATTTCTACCACATTAGTCTGATATTTTCTAGAATATGATTATTATAATTCATCTGTTTTTCTAGTTGTTGCAGTGGGAGCATTGGTGTGTCATGATATGCTATATCCTATCCAGAAACGTAAGCCCTCCAGGAGTTAATTTACTTACTTTTATATATTCTCAAGCTTGAGTTTATGTCTTTGTGCATTAGAGGGACCAATATATATTCTCTTAGAATTTTTAATGATATTAAAGTTATGATCACTGAGGATTCCAGTGCAGTAAAGAGGTACATAAATATTATCTAACATAGGCACATATGTAAAAATAATAAAATGCCAAATGAATTAAGGATCATCATGAATATGTCTTCCCAAACACTATATAAAAATATTCAGTGGTTGACAAATAGCAGCTAAAATGTATTGGGTGAATATTAGGTATTAAATATGCATTTATCAGATGACATACCCTTTTTCCTTTTAAACAATGATGTAACTAAGATGGAACCATGATACAGTTAACTTATCTAAGATCACATTACAGGTAAGTAAAAGACACAGGACTTAAAACCAGGTCCTAGATTCTCCAGATTGAATTTCTAACCTCTAAGCTATAAAATGTCTTTAAAATTGCCTGAGGTTTTTGTTTCTATCTATGATATAATAGATTCTTAATTACATAAAAGAACATTTTCCTTAAAACTGCCAAAGTGAGAGTTTCTCTATGATTTAATAAAAGAAGAATGCATGTTAGTAGACATCAGCTATTCAAAAACACATGGAACCCTTACGACATTTCAGTCCAATTACATTCTTGACAATACCTGCAGGACAAAATATTTCCATGGAGAAATATTTATATATATACTGCATTGGATGATATCCCCTCCAAATTCATGACCTTCCCCAAAATCAGAATGTGACTTTATTTGGAAATAGGGTCTTTGTGGATACAGTCAACTTAAGATGAGATCATTATAATGGGCTGTAATTAAACGACTGCTGTTGAAATAAGAGGTCCATAGATACACCCGTGAGGGATGTCTGGTGAAAATGTAGGTAGAGATTGTAATAGTACAGCCATTCACCAAGGATCGCCAGCAAACAACTGTAGCTAAGAGGATAACACAGGATGGATTCTTCCTCTGTTCCTTTAGAAAGAACGTTGCCCTGAAGGAAACCTGATTTGGACTTCTAGCCTCAAGAACTATGAGAAAATAATTTTCTTTTGTTTAAGCTACCCAGTCTGTGGTACTTTGTTATAACATTCCTTGGAAACTAATAAAGATTTTGGTATAGGTAAGTGGGGTACTGTTGTAACGGATAACTAAAAATGTCAAAGTGGCTTTAGAATTGGGTAATGGATAGAAGCTATAAGAATTTTGAGGCCCTTGATAGAAAAAGTCTAGATTGTCTATTTTACAAATGCTTTCTTGACTCTATTTGGGGATCATGGCTAAAAAATTCTTAATTCTCTTCTTTTAATTTGCTAAATTCACACCTCAACTGTTTGCCTTATCAGGCTCTAATACTCCTGGCTTGAAACAGAATTCAATTGCCAGAGGCCTTGATTCCAGACATCTAGAGAAACCCCTAGTTTCCTGGGCCCATCATTAAAAATACCCAGTCCACATGAATCCTGTGAAATTTAGCTAAACAGACCCCATTGGCCAAAGGTACGGAACCTATAATTCCAATATGCTATTATTCTTTCCTTGGGGCAATCCTCTATGTGGCAGCCTTCTTACCTAGAGCTGTAAGTAATAAAGAGTTCTGCCTTTCCTCTTCCCATGAGTTGTTTTGTGTTATGTCAGTTATTATCAGAGCCTAACAAATGATAAAACAATAAAACATTACTTTCAGAAACTTGGTAGATACATAGTTGTTGAAAGAAGTTCTGGTGAGACCTTGGAAAGAATAGGGAAAAGCAGTAGAGAATGTTTTATTGTGTTAGAGAATACACATATCATTATGAACAGAATGTTGGCTGAGAAAAATTCCAAGCAAAATGTGGAAGGTGCAACCTGATTTCTCTTTTCTGCTTAGAGTAAAATGCAAGAGGAATAATACATTCAGGAATGAGTTCTTAGGCAAAAAGGAACCAGCACCTGATGATCTGGAAAATCCAGAGAGCATGGTCTGGAAGCAGGACTGAGGGTGTGGCTGGAAATCTTTTGTTAAAGACAGTACATGAGTGACTCATGGACAGAATCAATCATCTCAGCAGAAGCCAGGGATAGAGAAGGAGCTATTCAGAGATCTTTGGGGGACTCTCTTGTCTAAGGGCATGGGCTCCCATGAATTGCACAAAGGACTGACAGGGCTTTTGAGAATTTTAAACATTGCCAGCTTGGACAGAAAGGGCTAGAGATAGGATGTAATAAAATAAGATTGAATTCAGAGGCAGATACACACATACAGAAGACAGACCTGATGGCACCTCCTTGGGCCAAGAGGATGGGGCCGTTGCACTGCTGGGCCCAGAAGACATACCATCAAGCCACAGAAGATTATCCTCAGACCTTAAAATCTAGTAAATTTTCCCTGCTGGGTTTTAGACTTACCTGGGATGCATTATCCCTTTTCTCCTTCAGACTTTTCATTTTGGAATGGAAATGCCTATCCTAGGCCTGTTCCACTGTTGTGATTTAGAGGCAGATCATCTGTTGCATGGTATCATGGGCCCACAGGTGGCGAGAACTTTTACCTTAGGATGGACCATACTCTGAGTCTCACCTATAATAGATATTTTATATATAAATATACTCATATATAATTTATATACTCTATAACATAAATATTAATATAATCCATTTACTATGTAACTTAATAAAATTTCAAATTATATTCCCAATATTTAAGTCAAAACTTGCATTCATTTTGGTATATACTTACAAGTTGTTGACACCTTGTAAAAATGCAGAGTAATGGAAATAACCAGAAGTTAGAATTAGAAGCCCTCAGCTCCCCTCCTTGTAATGTCAAATATTTATTTCAGTTTCCTCATAATAAAGTGCAGCTAAAACTTTCTTTATGGGTTTATGAGTGCCTAGCACTGTGTCTGTAATATCTGTATATAAATACTATCTGACTCGGAGTGTTTGTAAAACTTGGAACTGTCCTTCTTGAGGACATTTTAGTTGGAGAAAACTGTAATAAGTGTAACTCTTATTATGCTTGTAAAAGCATATCAAAATTACAAGCACAATTTTAAAATATCTTTAGAAAAGGTGGTTTGTCACAAAGAAGGCAAAAGTGAACTAGTTGGAATCTTATGTTAAGGTCATATTAACTTATTAAAATGTTCTGGATATGGGATTCAAGATGGCGGCATGAGAGATGAGACAGAGAATTCGTCCCAAAACCACATATAGCATGAAAATACAGTTAATGCAACTAGCCCTAAAACAGCAACAGGAAAGAAGGCTGCACCAGACTGCATACAGACCTCACGAACAGAGCAGGCCTCACGAAACAGGGTAATGTATGAAAGCCTTGATCCGGCAGGACCCAAGCCCTTCCCCAACCCCAGCTCACCGGCGGGAGGAAGAGAAATGGTGCGAGGGAGGAGGTGGAAGCCTGGGACTGCTGAACACCCAGCCCTGGAGATCTGCTTTGGACCACAGACCTACATTGTGTGGTGCTATGGAGGTTGCGGGGGTTGGGGAGCTGGGACAGGCAGAGTGCTTGAAAGACGGAGATTCTGGCCATTTGTGGAGGACGGGGATCCAAATACAGCCGCTCTGGGACAAAGGAAAGGCAGGTGGTCTGAGAGGCTTCCTAACAGCAAGAGGGATGCTGAAGGGGTGGGGTTTGCATGGAGCTTGCTATGGGGGAGAAAGATGTGGACAAGGTAGTCTGGGTGCACTCTGCCCAGCAGGTTGGGAACTTTGAGGAGCTTCAGGCGCCCCATCCCCCTGGCTGCCTACTCAGCTCTGAGACCCCCACTGTGACACCCAGCCTGCTGCACCTTCTTCCTGGCCTGCAGGCACCTGCTTTCAAACAGCAGTCATGGTGCTGGAGTCAGGCCAGATGGAGGCCCTGCCTACAACAGCTAAAGATGCCAAGCACATAGGCTTATACCTGTGTGCTCGGCCCACTGGCTCTGATACTGGAGACAGGCACTGCAGCCAGGAATCAGGCAATAGCTTTTTCTGGCCCCAAGGCACCAGCACTGCTCCCCTATGACCACCAACCTCACTCTAGGGGCTGAGCAGCTCCAGAGACCAGAGCTTCCGGGCACTAGAAGGCACCACATAGAATTCTGAAATGTCAAAGGAAACTGGTTCAGACCAAAATATCACAAACCCCAGAAAAAGGGCCAAAGGAAACTGAACTCACCAATCTTCATGAAAGAGAGTTTAAAATAAAAATCATAAACATGCTCATGGAGGTACAGAAGAATATTGAAGAACTCGGGGACGAATTGAAGATGGAGATGCAATCATTAAGAAATTCCATATCTGAAATGAAACATACAATGGAGGAAGTTAAAAGCAGATTAGGTGTAGTAGAAGAGATGGTAAATGGGATAGAGATTAAAGAAAAGGAATACAAAGAAGCTGAGGCACATAGAGAAAAAAGTATCTCTAAGAATGAAAGAATATTGAGAGAACTGTGTAACCAATCCAAACGCAACAATATCTGCATTATAGGGGTACCAGAAGAAGAAGAAAGAGAAAAAGGGATAGAAAGTGTCATTGAGGAGTAATTGCTGAAAACTTCCCCAATCTGGGGAAAGAGACAGTCTCTCAAGCCATGAGATGCACAGATCTCCCAACACAAGGGACCCAAGGAAGGCAACATCAAGATATATAATAATTAAAATGGCAAAGATCAAGGATAAGGACAGACTATTAAAAGCAGCCAGAGAGAGAAACAGGATCACATATAAAGGAAATCCCATCAGGCTATGATCAGATTTCTCAGCAGAAACCTTGCAGGCCAGAAGGGAGTGGCATGATATATTTAATGCAATGAAGCAGAGGGGCCTCGAACCAAGAATACTCTACCAGGCAAGGTTATCATTTAAATTTGAAGGTGAGATTAAACAATTTTCAGATGAGCAAAAGCTGAGAGATTTTGCCTCCCACAAAAAACCTCTAAAGTGCATTTTTGAGGGACTGCTATTGATGGAAGTATTTCTAAAGCTAAATAGATGTCACCAGGCAAATAAAACCACAGCAAAGGAGAATAATTAATTACTAAGCAGATGCAATATCAAATCCACCACCGCCAAAGTCAATCAAGGGATTGACAAAGAGCACAGAATACGATACCTAACATATAAAGAATAGAGGAGGAAGAAAAAGGAGATAAAAAAAAAGAACCTTTAGGTTGTGTTTGTAATAGCATATGAAGTGAGTTAAATTAGACAGATAGTAAGGGAATTACCCTTGAACCTTTGGTAACCACGAATCTAAAGGCTGCAATGCCAATAAGTACATACCTATCGATAATCACTCTAAATGGTAATGGTCTGAATGCACCAATCAAAAGACATAGAGTCTCTGAATGGATAAAAAAACAAGACTCATCTAGATGCTGCCTGCAAGAGACTCACTTCAAACCCAAAGACATACACAGACTGAAAGTGAAGGGATAGAAAAAGATATTTCATGCAACTAATAGTGAGAAAAAAGCAGGAGTTGCAGTACTTGTACCAGACAAAATAGACTTCAAAACAAAGAAAGTAACAAGAGACAAAGAAGGACATAGCATAATGATAAAGGGCTCAGTCCAACAAGAGGATGTAACTATTATAAATATCTATGCACCTAACACAGGATCACCTACATATGTGAAACAAATACTAACAAATTAAAGTGGGAAATAGAATGCAATGCATCCATCTTAGGAGATTTCAACACACCACTTGCTCCAAAGGACAGTTCATCCAGAAAGAAAATAAAGAGACAGAGGCACTGAACAAAGTATTAGAACAGATGGACCTAACAGACATCTACAGAAAACTTCATCCAAAAGCAACAGGATACACATTTTTCTCAAGGGCACATAGAACATTTTCAAGAATAGACCATATCCTAGGCCACAAAAAGAGCCTCAGTAAATTCAAAAAAATTGAAATTGTACCAACCAGCTTAGCAGATCACGAAGGTAAGAAACTAGAAACAAATTATACAAAGAAAACAAAAAAGCCCACAAACACATGAAGGCTTAATAACACGCTTCTAAATAATCAACAGAAGAATGACCAAATAAAAACAGAGATCAAGCAATATATGGAGACAAATGACAATAATTCAACACCACAAAATCTCTGGGACACAGCGAAGGCCATGCTAAGAGGGAAGTATATTGCAATGCAGGCCTACTCAGGAAAGAAGAACAATCCCATGTGAACAGTCTAAACTCACAATTAACAGAACTAGAAAAGAAAGAACAAATGAGGTGCAAAGTCAGTAGAAGGAGGGACATAATAAAGATTACAGCATAAATAAATAAAATCGAGAAGAATTAAACAATAGAAAGAATCAATGAAAGCAGGAACTGGTTTTGTGAGAAAATAAACAAAATAGATAAACCCCTAGCCAGACTTATAAAGAAAATAAGAGAGTCTACACACATAAACAGAAGTGGAAATGAGAAAGGAAAAATCACTACAGACACCACCAAAATAAAAAGAATTATAAGTGAATACTATGAAAAATTATATGCTAACAAACTGGAAAACTTAGAAAAAATGGACAACTTTCTAGAAAAATACAACCTTCCAAGGCTGACCCAGGAAGAAACAGAAAATCTGAATAGACAATTACCAGCAAGGAAATTGAACTGATAATCAAAAAAACTACCTGAGAAAAAAACTGCTGGACTAGATGGTTTCACTGCTGAATTTTATCAAACATTTAGTGAAGACGTAACACCCATCCTCCTTAAAGTTTTCCAAAAAGTAGAAAAGGAGGGAATACTCTCAAACTCATTCTACAAGGCCAGCATCACTCTAATATGAAAACCAGGCAGAGACACCACAAAAAAAGAAAATTACAGACCAATATCCCTGATGAACATAGATGCAAAAATACTCAACAAAATATTAGCAAACCAAATTCCAAAATACATCAAAAAGATCATCCATCATGATCAATTGGGATTCATCCCAGGGATGCAAGAGGGTACAACATTCGAAAATCCATCAATATCATCCACCACATCAATAAAAAGAAGGACAAAAACCACATGATTATCTCCAGTGATACTTAAAAAGCATTTGACAAAGTTCAACATCCATTCATGATAAAAACTCTCCACTAAATGGGTATAGAGGGCAAGTACCTCAACATCATAAAGGCCATATATGACAAACCCACAGCCAACATTATACTTAACAGCGAGAAGCTGAAAGCTTTTCCTTTAAGATCACAAACAAGGCAAGGATGCCCACTCTCTCCACTTTTATTCAACATAGTTCTGGAGATCCCAGCCACAGCAATCAGACAACGCATAGAAATAAAGCATATATAGGAAGAAGTCAAACTGTCCCTGTTTCCAGATGACATGATATTGTATATAAAAAACCCGAAAGAATCCACTCCGAAGCTACGAGGTCTAATATCTGAATTCAGCAAAGTTACAGGATACAAAATTAATATGCAGGATTCTGTTGCATTTTTATACACTAATGATGAACTAGCAGAAAGAGAAAACAGGAAATCAATTCTGTACACAATTGCATCAAAAAGAATAAAATAACTAGGAATAAATGTAACCAAGGAAGTGAAAGACCTATACTCTGAAAACTACAAGACACTCATGAGAGAAATTAAAGAAGATACCAATAAATGGGAATACATCCCGTGCTCATGGATAGGTAGAATTAATATTGTCAAAATGGCCATCCTGCCTAAAGCAATCTACAGCTTCAGTGCAATCCCTATTAAAATATCAACAGCATTCTTCAGTGAACTAGAGCAAATAGTTCTAAAATTCATATGGATCAACGAAAGACCCCAAATAGCCAAAGCAGTCCGGAGAAGGAAGAGTAAAACTGGGGAAATGTTTCTCCCTGACTTCAAGCTCTACTACAAAGCCACAATAATCAAGACAATTTGGTACTGGCACAAGAACAGACCCATAGACCAATGGAAAAGACTAGAGAGCCCTCATATAAACCCAACATATATGGTCAATTAATATACAATAAAGGAGCCATGGATATACAATGGGGAGATGACAGCCTCTTCAACAGCTGGTGTTGGCAAAACTGGACAGCTACATGTAAGAGAATGAACCTGGTTTATTGTCTAATCCCATACACAAAAGTAAACTCAAAATGGATCAAAGACCTGAATGTAAGTAATGAAACCATAAAACTCTCAGAAAAAAACATAGGCAAAAATCCCTTAGACATTAACAGGAGCAATTTCTTCATGAACAGGCAAGTAAAACAAAAGCAAAAATGAACAAGTGGGACTATATCAAACTAAAAAGCTTCTGTACAGCAAAGGACACCATCAGTAGAACAAAAAGACATCCTACAGTATGGGACAATATATTCATAAATGATATATCTTATAAGGGGTTGACATCCAAATTACATAAATAGCTCATGCACCTCAACAGACAAAAAGCAAATAAGCCATTTAAAAAATGGGCAGAGGAACTGAACAGACATTTGTCCAAAGATGAAATTCAGATGGCCAACAGGCACATGAAAAGATGCTCCACATCACTAATCATCAGAGAAATGGAAATTAAAACCACAATGAGGTATCACCTCACACCAGTTAGGATGGCCAATATCCCAAAGACAAACAACAAATGTTGGCAAGGATGTGGAGAAAGGGGAACCCTCCTACACTGCTGGTGGGAATGTAAATTAGTTCAACCATTTTTGGAAGCAGTATTGAGGTTCCTCAAAAAACTCAAAATAGAAATACCATTTGACCCAGGAATTCCACTCCTACAAATTTACCCTAAGAATGCAGCAGCCCAGTTTGAAAAAGACATATGCACCCCATGTTTATCGAAGCACTATTTACAATAGCCAAGAAATGTAAACAACCCAAGTGTCCATCAATAGGTGAATGGATAAAGAAGATGTGGTACATATACACAGTGGAATACTATTCAGCTATAAGAAGAAAACAAATCCTATTATATGCAACAACATGGATGGAGCTAGAGGGTATTATGATCAGTGAAATAAGCCAGGCGGAGAAAGACAGGTGCAAAATGATTTCCCTCATTTGTGGAGTATAACAACAAAGCAAAACTGAAGGAACAAAATAGCAGCAGACTCAGAGACTCCAAGAGGGAACTAGTGGTTACCAAAGGGGAGGGGTGTGGGGGGGAGGGGGGCAGGAGGGAGAAGGGAATTGTGGGGTGTTATGTTTAGTACACATGGTGTGGGCGATCACGGGGAAAACTAGCACAGAGAAGGCAAACAGTGAATCTGTGGCATCTTACTACACTGATGGACAGTGACTACACTGGGGTATGTGGGGGCTTGATAATGTGGGTGAATGTAGTAACCATGTTTTTTCATGTGAAATCTTCAGAAGAGTGTATATCAATAATACCTTAATAAAAAAAAAAAGCAGCAGACTCGCAGAACCCAAGAATGGACTAACAGTTACCAAAGGGAAAGGGACTGGGGAGGATGGGTGAGAAGGGAAGGATAAAGGGTATCATGATTAGCATGTATAATGAAGGGGGGGGGGACTTGGGGAAGGCAGTATAACAGAGGACAAGTAGTGACTCTATAGCATCTTACTACACTGATGGACCATGATTGTAATGGTGTATGTGGTGGGGACTTGATAATAGGTGGAGTCTAGTAACCATAATGCTGTTCATGTAATTGTACATTAATGATAGCAAAATTTTAAAAATTCAATTAAATATGTTCTGGATATGTTAGGGGAATAGGTAATGGTAATGGGGTGCAGAGAAGGTTAGCAATGGAATTAAAATTAGTTGTTCAAAATACCAGTCAAGATACAGCAGAGTGTTATAGTTGATAGCATGCAAGTCTGGGTTTAAGTTCTGGCATTTCCATTTATTAGCTGTGTGACCTTGGAAAAGTTATTTATTCTCTCTGTGCCTCAGTTTTATTTGTTTTTTAATGCATATAGGTCCCATAGAATTGCTATGAGGATTAACCAAGATAATTCATACAAAATAACTTCACGGTATCTGTCCAGTAGAAAATCATCAATAAATGTGTTATGTTTGCATTTTCTCATGTTTAACCACTGTGAACCTTCCATAAGACCATCTGTAATCTCTGATATTCGGTTCACATATCTATAAGAACAGTTGTCTAGAGCAGATGAGCTGTAGCATCAATTTAGTGCTTGAGGTAGACTGATCATGAGGTAGGTTAAAGCCTCCCTCTGGATGCTGGACTAGGTCATTTTTTCTTTCAGCGAGTCATGGAACTGTTTGAACCCGCTAAATATGGCAGAACTGAGGCTCTGCTAGTTTCAGACCTAGACCTTAGTGAACTAGGAGCTTCCACTTTTTATCTCTTGGAACTCTAGCTCTTAATGCCCAACCCTCACGGTAGGAGGAGAGCTACGGCCTCCAGACCCACAGCACGTACTGAACTCCCAGCTGAGAGCCAGTACCCCCTCGCCAGACATGTACACAAGCTCTCTTGGAAATGGATCCTCCAGCCCCAGACAGACTGCTAGTGTTGACACCCAGTGAACCCTGCCCAAAATGCAGATTTGTGAGCTAGACACATGAGTGTTGTTTTGAAGCCACTGTGTGCAGTACATTAAATACTAAGAGATAACTGAAACCATCATATCAATACCCTCTATGTATTTTCTAAAAGAAATCTGCCATGTAATTTCATTGGAAAAAATTATAGATAGAAGGACTGAAAGTAAATAGCAGCCTAATGTTTATAATGATTGACGGGTTTATAAACAGGGCTTGTATTTCTGTACCAAAGTTCTCGATCTTTATTTATCACATAGTTTAATGCATGACTATGCTGCTCAGTAGGCCCTCCTGGAATTATAGTACAATACATTGGTATCTGAATACATTATATTTTAGTTTATGATTCCTTTTTGTCCTGCAAAAAAAGAAAACATTGCCTGCTTGCTTTTGTAGACATGTCCTTTGTAGACTTGTCAGAGTTAATTCAGCTATTGCGTCTTATGTATGATTTGACTTTCCTACTAACAACCTTCCATCAATCAATGAATGCAGTTCAACATCATTTGAGCCACCAAGGCCAAGAAATACTGGATAGCTGTTTCATTACAGGTGATTTGCATTACTCATCTAAGTCTTTACAAGGACCTCCTCTAACTCATATCCCAGAGGCCTAAGTTTTACCCTTTTGCTTACATCAAAAGCATAAAACTATGAGTTGTGTAAAGAAGAGATTTCATGGAGTTGGAGAACTAACTGAAATGAAGTACCCCTTTTGGGAAATGCCTTGCTTCATGTATCTTTTAGATAGCTGGAGCCAATTAGCTAGAATTATAGTTGAATTGAATCTATAAATATATATAAAGGTTGCCTAATTAGATCCATAGGGTGGCACAGCATCTGGGCTTACAGCCTAGCAGTTGTGAAGAGGTTTTGCAGCAAGCTCAGGAAAGGCTGGGATGGCTGGCACGTCTAGTTCTCCAGTGGGATCTGCTTCCTCAGGCTGTGTCTAGGGCCAGCCATGAGGCTACTGTTGAGCCCAGAAGGGAATAGCTACTTCAGTGGGAACACAAGCCACTAGAGAAGAGAGCCTCTGCTCTTGCTGAATCTCGGGTGGTAGTCATAAGCTTTTCATGTTACTAATCTGAGCTGTTTTCCTGTTAATGCTTATGAATCTGGACAGAAAAATCAGTGGAACAAATGATCTGAATGTACAAATTTTGCTATTTATTTTTTTCACAATTTAAAAAAGTTAAAAATTAAGTTCCTTCCATATGAGTTGTGTGTTATAGATTTTCTAGGATATGCTTGAGAAAATTTGTCTACTCAAGTTGACCAGTATATACCAAAACAAATTTTGATACTTTGCAAACTGTCCTGTTAAATTGAGCATTTGACATCTATTGGAACTTGACTTTGTAATACCACAAATATCTATTCTTAATAAAGACACCAACCTCTAGACCCTTAGTCTAGATATATAAAAATAATAGACTTTATCAGAAAAGTTATGTTTTAACTCAGCTCTTGTTGGGATAGCTGCTATAATTATAAATTATCACCACTTTAGGTTACTGAAATCCGACGAACTCCAAACTAAAATTTAGCAACACTAAACTTTTAAATAGGGATGGGGATGAAGATGATAGTTAAATTATGCAGCATTGGTATAAGAAGGGCAGTGAAGGAAGAAAACGTAGGAGCACTAAGTGCATCACATGGCATGAAAATATGCTGTTTTAGTTCATTTCCTTGCTACCACAACTGAGCTGTCCCACTCTTGGCTGCTGGCTTTTTTAAAAGTCACAGTCCTACGAGGCTACCTAATATTTTAAGGATAAGACTGATGAGCATTCCCTGATTAAGCTTAAGATTTGCACACAAAAGATAAACTCACTTTGTTTAATGTCAGCTCTGTGAAAATACAACATAAATAAAAAACGTTCTATATGAGGCTGCATAGTCCCAAAAGATGTATCATGGTGTGCTTTACATCTGACGCATTTACAGTTAGTACTAATAAGCAAGGAAAAAAGTCTCCTTTACAAATTTTGAAGTATATGTTTTAAAATAATGATTGTTGTTCCTAAACATACAAATATAGATTTTTAGATTGATATATTTGGCGGGGGTCCTGGGTATTCTCATGTGGAAGTCGGCAAACTAAGTAGCCTGACATGTTGAGTTGGAGCAGTGTGCTCCAATTTAGATAATTTATCTTCCAAATAATTTGAGGGCAGATTATCTTCAGTTATGCTTCAGTTTTTATAAGAGGTTATTATGAAATACAATCAAGTTGATGTATTATGCAAATTACACACAATCACTGAATATGGTTTTGTTTTCATTTTTGGTTCCCATAGATTAATTTCAAAAACAAGTTTATTATGTGATTTTTATTCAATAGGACTCAAAACTGGGCAGAGTACCATGGTAGATGATGAGTCTGTCGGTTGTAGCAAAGAGAAATTCCATAGTGATGATGGAAATTCTATTTTAATCACAAAATCTTCTTTTCATAATAGATATTACCCAATTGAGTTGGAAATTTCAATTGACTATATTGATTTTGTAAGACTTTTTATGGCATGTTAACATTTCCTAACCACAGCATTGAAAGCTTTTTTTCATCAATGATGAAAACAAGTTTGTTATCAAATTCAAGAAATTCAAAGCTCCTTCAATTTACTAATAAAATATGAATTGACCCATACAGCATTTAAGATGAAATAGCAGTTGTTTTTTGTCTGATTAATTACTTGTTAGAATAATCATGCTCTCTACTTTCCCCAGGGAGTACTCAACTTAAGTGACATGCTTTATAATACATTATGTGCTTCCTCTTTTGAAATAAGAATCTTTAAAAATAGCCAGATAATAAGAAATGAACAAGTAAACATCAATGTGCCTTTATTTGATGGATAATTGGAAGGTAATTCAGAAGTTATTTTTAAGAGTTGAAATTTCTCTTCAGGATGAGTTCCAATAGTTTGTTTGTTTGTTTTATTTGGATAAAATGGATTTTTCCCACTTTTTTTAGCTCTGGAAACTGAGGCTATGTCGATGTTTGTTTAGGGCCCAGTTAACACTCACCTAAAAAAAAATTCTCTTACCAGTAATCAGACAATTTTGAGGTATTTTTAACAAACCATTCAATTACATTTTCTATTGTAAAATTTAATTTGCTAATTTAGAACTGAGTACTTTTGTATAGGATTTACATACTTAACAGAAACTGCTCCAAGAGATCTTTACACTCACATTCAGCTCCAAAACTAAATAATTATAATAATGCAATGATATCCACAATAATAAAACAACTCTAGGCTATTAAATGTTTTCCCTACATAGCTCATAGCTCCCTATTCTGGGAAGTCTTTTTTCAGTTTTCCACTTAATAACGGAGAAATATCTTATACTAAAGTTAGAAAATTACATATACTCTAACCAGTTTAGTGAAGTGACTGTAGCTTCTTATTTCTAGTAACTGATGTGACCTTTCTATAGAGTTTCTGTCCCATACAGATACTGGAGAAATGCAAACAAACAAATTTAATCTCTCTCTACAGACTTCCCTGTGAGTAATCTAAGCAGTCTCTTGGATAACTCAGTATTTTTTTTTACCTACTCAGGATGTAATGGTCCAATAGAAGGGACTGTTCAGTGAACCCGCAACCCTTAGTGTTCTGGTTATTGGGTCGCTAACTCTTGTGTAATTTAATTTGCTTGGATTCTATCCATGGGCTTTTTTCTGGTGTTAGACACAGAATTCTGTAAATGGAGTCTTCTGCAGTCTGATGCTAAATTCTGTAAATGCAATATTCTGAAATTTGTCTTGTCTTTCTGTCAGCTCCTCTGTGGTTCACTGATTATCCTCTAGGACATGTTGGATCTTCCTCAGCTCTCACTGACCCCGACATATGTACTAAAACTTTTATTTGGATTTTGGGCTTGAGTGAGCAATTCAAGAGGCACTGGCTGCAGGATCACTTAGCTGCCACCATGGCGACCTCGACATGGTGCCTCTGAGCATGTAGGAAATTTGAATGTCTTTTATGCCATTTGGTAAATGAAGGGAAATGAAATTCAAGCTCTTTCTGACCTCCTCTCCTTCTGAGTACTAACTCCCTGCTTTCTCTCTCTCTCTCTCTCCCTCCCCCCACTTCCTCTCTATCTCTGTCTCTCTTACACACACACACACACACACACACACACACACACACACACACACACACACACACACACCCACCCACGCACCCACCCACCCACCCCTTTTTGTACTGGATGTAGCTGGTCCAAATCAAAGAGGGGAAGGGGCAGCTTTCCATGAAGTTGCCTCTCAGATAATCAAATGAGAATCCAGGCAAAAGTTCATCTATATTTTCCCTTTTTTCTCACTTGTTTCTTGGGACCCTGTCTGGGTCTGTAGGCATGTGTGTCTCCCTAGCTCCTTGCTTCACTTCTGACTCCCATTGTCTTTCCAGTGTCCTCCAAAACTGCATGTGGGAAGGTTATTTCTTCTATGTTATATCTTAATATTTTCCTTGTTAATAAAATGCTGTATCTAATTAGGAAGACCTAGCTTAGGAAGGACTAAATTGAAACTATAATGATTTAGAAAATCCTTTTCTGTCAACAAGACTTCACTTTTAGAGAGATTATTCTATGTTGTGATTCTCCTTTAGTCAACAAAAGATGAACATTGAATCTTTATTTCTCCCAGCATTCCAGTTATATCAGAACTAATCAGTCACATTACCAACTTAACATCTATCACCAGTATACCCTCCTCACTGAACCTTAAGAGAGATAAATGTCTTGACTGACAAGGAAGAAGAATATGTTATATGCAAAATGTGAAAGAGAAAGCCAGCCAAGTTCAGAAAGTATTATTCCTGTTTTATTCTGAATCTGAAAGTCTGAGAGTTCATAAAAGAGGTGGCATTATTTTAAAATTAATTGGTATATTAGAGTAGGCTGAAACAACAAACGTACTTTCTCACAGTTCTGGGATGTGGAAATCCCTGATGAAGATCAAGGTGCTGCAAGCCCAGGATCCATGGGATTGGTTTCCACTGGGTGCCCTCTCCTTGGTTTGCAGATGGCCCCTCCCTCCCTGCTATGCCCTCACGTGGTTGTCCCTTTGTACTCCTGTGCCACAGGTATTCCTTTTCATAAGGACACCAGTCCTATTAGATTACGGTCCCACTCTTATGACATTGCTTAAACTTTATCTCTCTAAAGGCCCTATTTCCAAAAGTAGTCACATTAGATATTAGAGTTTCAACCAAGAAATTTGGTGTACACCATTCAGTCCATAATGATTGAAGAAAATACATTTTCAACTGTTTTACGCATGTTCCTTGTTCTCATCACATATCTAGCAAATCATCTGAAGTTTCTTTTGTCCAAATGAACCTCAAGTGAAGAAAGTTAATTAGAGCCCCAAGTTAATGGCTTATCTTCATCACTGGTCTTTGCAAGTCCCTTCTATTATTTGATTGATTGATTCCAGTATATCTCCTTCCCCAACTTCACCTCCTATAAGCAATGATTTTACTGTTTTAATGGATAACTTTCAATATGCTTTCTTTGTAGGAAAACTCACAAAACAACTCAGTTCTTAAGTATATTTTGAGGCAGTGATACAGGAGATATGCTGTTATTTCCAACCCATGAAGAGCAGAATAGTCAAGTGCTAGCATATGTCAGAAGATTGTACAAAATCATGATCAGCATAGGGATAGGGCTTACTGGATTGGTGCATAGAAAAAGTGTCTGACGTAGGTAGTACTTGATATTTAAATTATAAGCAAACAAATTTTCCCATAGATGGAAACATGTGGGGCCTGTTGCCACTTTTCTTGCTGAACCACAATTATTCAATATTCAGCTCAAGTGTTAACTAGTCGGAGTAGCTGTTCTCAACCCATCCTTTCCCTCCAGGAGAATTGAGGATTCTCTCTTCTGTTTTCATCCCACAGTAAGAGTGTGTACATGATGGCAACTATTGCTGTGAATAACAGCATTCAGGAATATTTTGTCACTGCATAGTTACCTCCTTTGTGGCAAGACTTCTGTTACTTTTACATGCCATTTGTGCCATTTTTGTTTGCATTTGATAAATGTTTGTTCACTGTAAGAATGAACATTGGAGCTGTAGGATTGGCCAAAGTTATGACAAAAAAAAAAAAGGCCGTGTCTGATAAATAGTAAATTGATTTTTGACTGGCAGTTGGGAAATACATAGTTGAAGTCCATAAACCTAAGCCGTAGTGATATTGTAGAGAGCCCTAAAACCAGACAGAGTAATTTATCCTCAACTTGGTCAATAGCAAAGAGTCTTTAGAGATATTTTAGCTGGAACGTGGCATTCTTAAATACCAACAAAGGCCAGTGTTGTTTTAAAAGCAGTTCACAGGCAGTGAAAGAAAATTTTAATATCTTCCTTTAATGCAAGTTATATTCAGGCAACTATAATATTGCCTGTTGATATAACTCAAGATTGATAGTGTTTGACTGCAGATTGTGGACTCCAAAGAGCAGTTTTACACAGAGAAACACTTAAGGAATTAACTTTGAACTTGAGAAAAAGGGTGTTTTTTCCTTAAACAATGTAATGTAGTGACATGTACAGACACTGATAATTTTGTAGGTGCTGAGGAAACTGAGTTCATTTCTGATTGCTATTTGTACTCCAGAAAGCAACAGTCAATGTCGTCTGTTATTGGATGGGCAGTGGGATCGAGGGAAAGTGTAGGTGGAACTTAATGAATTACAAAGAAAGAGTAGCTTTTGTAGGTCTGTACAGGGAAAAATGAGATGAGTGAAGTAAACTAGGTGACGGGGACCCAGCTAGGTTTAGAAACCATGTAGAACCGATAGGTCATCGTTTTTAGTTCTTGTTGTTTTCCCCAGTCAACAGCTACTGTGGTTTACAAAGTAGAACAGAATACAGGATATGTGAACATCTGTATTTTGTCAGTTTAGTTACATAGGACCCCCTTTTCCCAAAACGTCTTTCTCTGAATAATTTCATGTTAATGTGGACCACAGAAACATTTTGTTTGAGATGTGAAAGGTACCATGAAAACGAAGCAACAATTATGGAAAGATTCATTTATATATAGCCTCTATTTTGAATTGCTCTTAACCATCTCATGAATAATAAAAAAGGATCATGCTTGATCTACCACTATTTATACATTTATGCAGCAAAAGTGTGGGATTCTTATACTAAAACAATATCTTATACTTTGAAGAATTAAAATGGTTAGTTATGTTAAAACTTTATAGAATTACTAGGAAAGATAAACGGGATATTATCCCATTGTGGGCAGAATTTTGTATCAATTGCTAGCTTCAGCTTCCTTATTTACAGAATAAATATAGGGCGAAAGGTTTTCAATAATTACTTGTATGTGTACATAGATTATGTGATAAATTAGATCAACCTATTGGATTTACAGCTGTGTTATATGGAAGCATATGTAAAAAGTTCGTAAGTATTGATGGAATTTTCCTTCTCAACAATCAAAGAAGTGGGCAGATACAAATTATAGTCACTGAACAAAGGGGGGGAATGTAACAATTACCTAGGACTTGACATATATTATTTTTAATCGCATCCTGTTAAGTAACGGGAAAAAATTAACTTGAGGAAAATAAGGTGGCCAGTCTATCTTTTCCCTTAATTAAAATTCTAAATTTAGGATTCTCTGTGCTATGAAATAGGAAGCTTGTTGAACACTTATCATTCTATTTTACAGAATATACTTGCTACATACCAGAAAACTACATGCCTGTTGTTATGAGAGCAGTCTAGCTGCGTTTCACAAATACTTGCAAACCAGATGAAAGAGGCTGCTGTAATATTATAAATTTATACTTCCAGTCTTTATTTTGCCATATTTTCTTTGAGATGAAGTCAGTAGCTGTATTTCATAGCTCCGATGGAAAGTGATTTATGCAGACTTGACTTAGTTTTGTAAATTTTAGAGTAATACACATTTTTTAAAGGATTTTATTTCATTGATTTAAAGAAAACGATGTTTAGAAATAAGATGATTGCAGTCAGGCAGAAGATGAGACTAATTTTAGAAGATGAAATTTTAGGTCTATCAATGAGTTTGAATGGTAGCTTCATCAATTATTACCTATGATACTTTGAACAATTTATGTGCTCTTTGTAAGCTTCAATTTTCTCAACCATAAAATGACATTGTATGTACTTTACCTTCCCTACTGTCAAACTCCACCCACTTTTCATTTGTATATTCCTCCATCATCTGCTTCTTCCTACATGACTCAGTCTCAGTCCTCTGCTGAGCAGAGCCACACTGATACCTCAACTAAACTTTGCAGTGTCTGAAGAACGTCCTTCTAAAATACCACTTGTCTTTTTAGTCCTGATGTTTATTACGGAAATTAGGACTCCTAAGCTGATCTGGGTAGACATGAAATGCACCACCTAATCAGGAGATAGTTATGTGTAATGTACTTCAGAGATGACATCTTTCACAAGCTGAACTCATCCACTATTGTAATATAATAGATGCCAATAGGTTTGAGATGTCATTTAACCATAGGAAACTACCACTGACCATATTTTGCCATGGTAACAAAGGAAATCATTCACAACTAACTGAAAAATTGTTAAAATAGTCTTTCTTTTTTCCATTTACATATCTTTGTGAGCCCAGATTTTCTTCATATATGTCCAGCAAAACAATATGTAGCAACGTGTTAAATGCAAAATAGTTAGGAGGATTAAGTCACCTTCTATTAATCTAGGCATAAATAGATTTGAAAAAATGTTTAGTCTTTTATTTTTAGAAAATAATTTTTCATAAGAATGCTTTCTATAATAATATATTATGGCTCCAATATTGTCATCTTTAACTGAAAACGTATTTTAGACACTTTTCTGTTTTAAGTTTGAATAGAGTAAATGTAGAAATAAGCAAAGACTCTTTGACCTCTTCAATAATTGCCTAAGACCATAAACAGATGCTGGGATCAAAATGTTTGAGATCCTCTCTTCTGTTTTATTCTGTTGGTTGATTGGTCTGTCTTTACATAAGTGTCACATTGTCTTAACTCCTGAAACTTTAAAATAAATGCCTTCTTTATTAGATCCTTGGGGAGCTGAGAAGTAAGGTTGGGATAGTAAATCTTCAAATACTTAATTTGAAGTATATTTCAAATGCTTCAACATTATTTGGGTTTGTATTTTCATATACACTTGCATTTTCTATATAAATACATGAAAAATACATCAGTATTTAAGAAATATAACAATAGTATAAGATTGAATTAATAATAAAGACATAATCTGTATCACAAATTCATTATTTCAGACCCTTTAGCTCATCAACAGTAGAATTTGGTTATGACTAAAGAAAAGGAAAAAAAACTAAAATGAGGCTGTTGTGAATAGAATATCACAGAGAAAAGATTATTGATCTGAGAAGCATAAAGTATTCACATCAATATTGATTGACAAGCCATATTTTATATGAATCAAAGATTTCTTAATATTGTACTTAAACATATTAGTAAGAATGGTCATAGGAATGTAGATTTGAAACAACATAGAAACATTTTAAAAAATCCCAGATAAAATCGATATACCCAGGATATATGTGTAAGGATGTCTATGACAAAAATGCTATGTACAAGTAGAAATATATTAAATACTCATTAACAGTATACATACACATTGCATTGCATTAAGTAAACATAAGTGAGAAATATATATCCAAATAAAGTGTTGAATGAAAAGATCACAGGGGAATAGAATGCATCAATAAGTATTTTAATAATATTTTTATTTTTATTTTTATTATATTTCATTTATATTTTAGTATAATTTTAACTTAAAAATGCTAGTGATTAACCTGTGTTTTATCTATAATTCTCCTTATACTCTGTTTCTCACACTCTGTCTCTCCTTTACTTGCTCACTCTTTCCCTCCCTCCCTCTATATACATATCCACATTTAGGTCTTCCTAAATATTTTTGTTTTGAAAAACAGACAACTTATGTATTTTTGCCTTTTTATTGATCTATGTACAATAAATAAGAGACAATCATGTTTAATCTAAAAGATACATGAAAAATAAATATAGAATCTCAGAACTGAAGTGGAGATGAATGTTTTTAGTCCATTTATTCATTTCCCATTATTTCATGCATGCCTATTTTTATTCAAAATATAAAATATGTGTCAGGTATTGTTATGATCTCTAGGGGTAACAGAGAGAACAAAACAGACAAAACTTCTTGCTTTATAGGGGTTACATTTTGCAGGGAGACAGCCAATTAAAAACAAACTTCTTAAATCATATTTTTCCTCCTAAATTATTGTAGCTAGACTTTTAAGTAAGTAAACCTGTAATCTTGCCTAGAATAAAAGTCAAGTATAAAAGTGCCCTGCTTAGTCCCCCTCTCCCATTTTTTTATGGAAGTATTTCTTTTTTTCTCATGGCTGAATAATATTCCATTGTATATATTCCCCTTTTGATAAGTTACACTTTTGGTTTGTGATCATTAATGTGCAAATACACTTTTATGAAATAACATAGAGATGCCCTAAGCCCTTTACTCAAGTTTTACCAAATGGTAACATCCTGCAGAACTAGTGCAATCCCACAACCAAGACATGAACATTGATATAGTGATGAAACGGAACATTTCCATCACCACAAGAATTCTTCATGTCATCTTTTTATAGCCACACCCACCTCCCTCTTGCTCCCATCCCTTCCTTAAAACCCAGCAAGCACAAATCCAATCTACATTTCTACAATTTTGTGGCTTTTTCCACTCTATATAATTTCCTGGACATTGATACAAATTGTGAATATCAATTCTTCCTTTTGTTTTATTGCCGAGTATGATTCCATAACATGGATTTTCCAGTTTGTTTAATCATTCACCCACTGGAGAACATCTGGATTGTTTCCAGTCTGTGGCACTTATGAGTAAAGCCGCTATAAACATGGGTTTTTATGTGAACAGACATCTTCATTTCTCTGCGACTAGTGCCCAAGAATGCATTTGTAGGTTTTTATGTTAAATGCATGTGTAATTTTGTTTAAACAAAACAAAACCCAAAAAACCTTGCCAAATACTTTTCCAGAGTGACTGTAGTATTTTAAATTCCAACCAGTAATATATGAGTGATCCTGTTTATTCATATCCTTTTCAATCTTTTTCTATTTTTTTTTAATTTTAGCCATCTATTCATATATTGCTGTGTACTGAAATCTTTATCATGGTTTGAATTTGCATTTTGTTGATGGATGGTGGTATTTAACATATTTTCATGTGCTTGTTTGCCATCTGTATCTTCTTTTCATTGAAGTGTCTATTAATGTCACTTCCCATTTTCCAAGAAGATTTGTTTTTTACTCTTCAGTTTTTAGAGTCTTTTAGTCTTTATATAGCATTCTTTACAGTCTTTATATAGAGACTCTTTTTGTAGTCACATATATATGGTTTGTAAATATTTTCTCCTAGTCTGTACATTACCTTGTCTTTTTTTTTTCTTAAGAGTCTTTAACAGAAAAAAAGTTTTTAACTTTGGTGAAGTTCAATTTATCAATTTTTCCTATTGGATCATGCTTTAGGTATCTAATTTTCTAATTCTTCCTGTAGATCTCAGAGATAATGGATGAGACATTTAGGTTAGATGTTTTTGGGTTTTTTTGCCTGCTTGCTTATGGATGTCCAATCTTTCAGTACCATTTGTTACATTTTATATTTATATAAAGTGTCACATGATGGTCCCTGTTTAATTCATAGTTTACTTAGAATTTTGCTGTTTAGTTACCAAGGGTTTGGAGATTTTCCTATGAATGTTGATTAGTCCTATTAGTTGATGGTGTTATTGAGCTCTTCTAGATTTCTACTAATTTTCTGTCAAGTTCTATCAGTTGTTTGGAGAGGGGAGGTTAAGTTCCCTGAATTATAATTTTGAATTTATTTTTGCTGGTCTTTATTTAAGTATACACATATTAAGATTGCTAGGTCATTTTATCCCCTCCTAGCTTCATTGAAGTAGAATTGACAAATAAAAAATTGTATAATTTAAAGTATACAGTGTGATAATTTGATATTAATATAATGTGAAATGATTACCACAATCAAGCTAATTAACACACCCATCACCTCATATTGTTACATTTATTTTCCCCCTGGATTGGTGAAAAAGATCTACTCTCTCAGGAAATCTTCAATATACAAAACAGTATTATTATCTATAGCCATCATGCTACACATTACATCCTGGAACTTAATTCTCTTATAATAAAAGTCTGCACACTTTGATGAACCTCTGTCCACCCTGTAGCTCCTGCTAACCCTTACTCTGCGCTTTGGTTCTGAATTCAAATTTTTGATTCCACGTACAAATGAGATCACATCATTATTTGCCTTATTTCATTTAACATGCTGTCCTCCAGGTTCATCCATGTCATCACAAATATCAAGGTTTCCTTCTCTTTTTAATGGCTGAATGATACTCCAGTGTGTGTGTGTGTGCCACATTTTCTTTATTCATTCATCTGTTGATGGAAATTCAGGATTTTGTCATAGCTTGGCTACTGTGAATGTTGCAGCGAACACTCATTTAGTCCTGGCACTTTTAATTCGTTGAGGAGACTCCCTAGTGTTTTTCATAAGGGGTCTGTCTGCCAACTTGCATTCCCACAACAACATGCAAAGGTTCCCTTACCCCCACAGTTTCACCAACCCTCGCTATTTTTGTCTATTTTGATAATAGCCACCCTAGCAAGTGTGAAGCAGTATCTCATTGTGATTTTGACTTTCATCTCCATGATTGTTAGGAATGGTGAACACCTTTCATCTGCCTGTTGGCCATTTGTACGTTTTCTTTGGAAAACTGTCTGTTCAGATTTTCTTGATGAGTCATTTCCTCGTATGTCATAGCCCTCTCTCTGAATTCTGCTTCCTATTATATTAATATGGACGCTTCTGCTTTTAAATGATTGATGTTTACTTGATGTACCTTTGTCCATCCTTTTACTGTCAAGCTGCCTTTATTATTACATTTGAAGTGAATTTCTTATAGAGTTGGGTCATATTTTTAAGGCACTCTGCTAATCTCTGATTTTGAGTAGTATATTTACACTATATATATGCGTGTGTGTATATATATGTACATCTATGTGTATAGATGTACATATATATATATAAAATCAATGTATTAAGGCTCAAATGTGCTGATTTATTTTTTGTTTTCTGTTTCTGGTTTCTCTGGTTATTATATTTTTCCTATCTTCTGTGGGTTACTTGAATATTTTCTAGATTTTCATTTTAATTTATCTATAGCATTTTTAAGTGTATTTATTTGTATAGCTTTTTTATTGGTTCTACGTATTGGTATTGTATTTTGTGCATTATTTATCGCAGTATGCTCTCACTATCATTTTTACAATTCAGGTGAGGTGGGAAAGCATCACTGCCTTTTGCATACATTTATCCCACCCAGTTTATAGTATAATTGTCACCCTGTTGTTCCTCAGTTCCTGATGTTCCTAAGAGGTCTTTTTTTTCTCAAATTTGAGCCATATTATATATATTTGATATATAATGTCCAGGGTTTTTTGTAGTACTTAACATAGGAATGGGAAAAAGTACATCTATTCTGTTTCTGAAATAAAATTCTAAATCCTATTTTTAAACATTGGAAAATCCTTTTTGAAAAGCCAAACCACAGGGGTCTATCTTCAATCTTTATTCACCATTTCCCTTCTCAAAATTCATTCAGGGTCCTGAAACATTTTCAAAATCTCATATGCAAAATATTCCAGAACAAAATGTGTTCAGGTCAGAGTTGTCATTTGGCATACCCAATTATAATACACATTTTAAGTTGAATCACTGTAAGTAATATTTCTTTTGCTATTTTCAATTGAATGATAAAACTTTAAGGGAAACAGAGATGACATTCACAATTCTGTTATCTAATCATGTTAATATTGTACAATCAACATTAACTTGACACCTTTAAAGTCAACACTGAAAACTTTCAAAGTAGTTATACTACCCATAATATAAAAATGTTTGAAAATCAAAAGGTGATGCATTTTAAACATTGCAAATATTAAATTAAAAAAAGAAAAGCATCTATTATATTAAAAATCCTGTTCTGGACCACCTTTCAATTTAAAGCACTTTAATGTTCTATTTTATTTTCCTTTTTTGTCATATATTTATAGGCTGAAAGTTTGGTCTTCAATGTCACATTTTAAATATAATTGTTTCCTAGAAACCACTACATTTGATAATTTGTGCCCAGGAGTTGAGCTGTTTAAAAGGTGCTTTAAATTTCTAGAATGAGTATTAAAAAAAAAAATAGGTGAATGATTGTAAGATTATGACTATCTCTGACCAGTTTTTCAGTGTCTCTGTGAAGTGATTGCCTGCCTACAGACCTTGCAAATAAGTCCATTGCTCAGATCAGGAAATGAGTCTGGACTTAGAACTACTGTGAGCAAAAAAAAAAAAAAACCAAAAAAAACACTTTTTTTTTACTGACTTTCATGTGCTTTTTAAGAAAAAACCTTGTGCTATACTCAGGTAATTGCGTAATTATGTTATATGTATCCAGTATTCATTAAAAACAAAGAGACAGAAGAATCACTCCAGTTCCATTCATTATAGTCATCCTGAAGATATATTAAGCTACTTTTAAAATTTAAATGAAATAGGGATTATTGTCTTAGTCCATGTGGGCTGCTACAATGAAATACTACAGACTGTACAGTTTGTAATCAGCAGAAGTTTCTCGTCATTCTGAGGGCTAGAGGTCTGAGATCAGGGTGCCAGCGTGCTCTGTAAGGGCCCTCTTCCAGGCTGCAGACCTCTCATGGTTACCCTCACATGGCCGAAGGGGAAGGAAACTCTTGGTCTCTTGTCTAGGAGCACTAATCCTGTTCATGCCAACCCCACCCTCATGACGTAATCACCTCCCAGTGGCTCTACTTTATACCCTCAGGCTGGCAATTAGGATTTCAATATGAATTTTGGGGAGATAGAAATATTCAGACCATAGAAGATTTATTTGTGAAAAGTAGACAACATTTAAAGAATTAGTTTTAAGCACCAAAAATAAGGAAGTCATGATATTAATTTTAAAAGATTTATTAGCTATCTATTGATACTGTAAAAAATCTCTCTATAATTTTTCAATGAGAAGTATATCTATAATCTTGAGTATTTTAAGTGATGTCTAAGAATGGCTGTGTCCTGGGGAGGTGATAGAAGTTACTGTCATTAATAGGGAATGCAGAGCGCTCAGCATGGTATCTGATAGAGCAAGGTCAGCAAAGATCAGTTCACGTCTTCTTTTAGGGAATCCATAGAGAGGATAATGGGGAGAGGTTTGGGAAAAGGTTTAGTCTTACTAGCTTCAATAAACTTTAAAAGAAAATAAAACACCAATAGTCATGATAAACTATGATTTGACTAAAAACTAAAACATTCTATAAAATGTATATAAACTACATTTTTTTTGTTTAACAAAAAAAGCAAGTAATATTTTAGAGGAGCTGTTAATATTTGTTATGCTTGCTTTCTATAAATCTGCATGCCAGAATCATGCAATTGACATTGCATGCGACATATTTTAAAAATTAATTTCTCTTATTTTAAATAGCATACCATGCTTTCATCAAACAAATAAGGTCAAATATTTAGTAGCATTTATATAGAAAAGCTCAGTTCCTATTATTAGAGTTTGAATTTCATGAGAGGAATAAAAAACATGCAGATATGAATGGTAATGTCTCCTTACTCATTTTTTTTTCTTTTTGGATCATTTGTGTCTCTAAAATGCCAAAATAAATTTAAATTAATGAAAAAAAGTCAAAGCAGTTAATAGTATTGCTTCCATTAAACAAAAGTTTGAGTAATCATATTCTACACATTTCAATAGGTTGCACATAGGCCCAGGTATATATAATAATGTTAACTAACAAATATTATGCAAAGACAAAACTTGAATTTTCCTACATTTTGAGTAATAATGCATTATCCATATGAGTTTTCTTCTAATGCCTGTGCAGATGGAATTAAACATTTTGTTCCTTGTCTTAATTTAGAACACAGTTTTGTGTTTCTGAAAACCTAAAAAATAATTTTAGTCAATTACCATGTACTCTTTTTATAATTGTAATCATGCCAAATTATGTAATTACAAAATATTACAAGTATCAGCAATCATATACTGACAGCTTGTAATTATGTAATTACCATGTGGACTTAAAGAATTATGATACCTAAAGATGCCAAAAATATTTTAATATGATTATTAACTCTTTCCTAGTATTAGGAATCTAATTGAATTATGTAACATACATAGGAAAAACCAGGGGCTCATTCTAGAATCTGCAATTATAAATCTAAGAAAAAAAGAAAACACTGGGACAACTAACATTTAAAATGCTATGAAATAACCATTGTCTATACACACATATTTTTATTATAATGGTGAAAAAACTAAAGTGTACTATAGTTTTACATATCAATAAATAATTCAAAATGGTTATATATTCAAATATCCATACAAATTCATGTCTAGACAACACATACCCAGAAAAAAATATATAATACACAGTTTTGTTACTTAAAGGACATTTCATGTATATTCATTTAATCTAGTAAATAATTTAACGTGTAATTTTTAAAATAGCTAGATTATGGATGTTTTGAGAACTTTTAAGGGGTCCCAGAAAGCCCAAAATAAATAAACAAATCAGAAGATTCATTTGGCTACATAAAATTCATAAATGTAGTCTGCTTCCATCATGGTAAACTAACACTACAACCTCTCCAACTGATTACAACTAATTACAGAAAGCAACCACTTTTTTAAAGTCTTTAACTTTGAACAAATAGACAAAAAGCAACCACTTAAGGACTTTGAAAAATAAAAAGGGAAGTAGATTAACAAAAATGCCCACAAAGGAATGAGCTTCCTTAGTTTTTGTGTATTTCTCCTTTATCTTATGGCTTCATGTGGAAAGCAGTCCTAAGTCTGCACATCCCAGCATTGAGATGGATGGCTGTCTCTGATAGAAACCTCATCTTTATGGTCAGCCAAAAGAACCTCAAAAAGGGAACTCTGAAGGCAGGAGAATGGGGGGGTTATGGTAGAAAAGAGAGAACAGAGGAAAAGGATCTACTTCTGTATATGAACCCTCATAAGACAAGGTCATACCCCTGAGCTCTGCATGTATGGGAAATACCCAGGTCAGCATACCAGAGGCTCTCAGATACAAACTTAATTTAAGCCGTAAGCCAAATCTCAGGTTAAACCATGAGAAGCACATGTGTGGGACAAACTTAACACATCATGGTAAAGGCTTTGAAAATTGAACTGAGATTCAAACCAACACCCACAAAAGATGAAGCATGTATTTTGGTCTAAGATGCTGACATTTCTATGACCCATTTATCAGACAGAAGCATTAAAACAAATATTGAACTAGACTCGTTGTGGTAAAGGAAAAAATACTCATTAAAAAGGGAAGATGTGGAGAAAGGGGAACACTCCTAGACTGCTGGTGGGAATGTAACCTAGTTCAGCCATGTGGAAAGCAATATGGAGGTTCCTCAAAAAAAACTAAAAATAAAAATACTATTTGACCTGGGACTCCTACTCCTAGGAATTTACCCAAAGAATATAATTTCTCAGATTCAAAAAGACATATGCACCCCTATGTTTATTGCAGCATTATTTATAATAGCCAAGATATGGAAGCAAAGAGTTATATAACTTGAAGATAGATTAATTAAAATTGTCTGTTATAAAAAAATATTGAGAAAGATGAGTAAAGTCTCATATCTTTTGGACAATTTAAAAAGATCTAACGTGTAACTGAAGTTTTAGGAGGAAAGAAGACAGATATTTGTGCAGAAAATACTTGTAGAATAATCATCAAAGACTTCCTATGAAGTGAATGGCAAAAATCTAGAAATTTAAGAATCTCAGTGAAAGCCCAAGTAAAATTAAAATTCAAAGAAAACCATGCCTAGATACATGATAAATGGATGAAAAGCAAATATAAATTTAAACTGTTTTGAAAGTGTCCAGAAAACACCACAACACATTAAATAGATAGGAATAAGAATTTGAGTGATTGTGGATATTTCATAAAAATCCATGGAAGCCAGAAGATGAAGAAATGGGAACAATATGTTTAAAGCATTGCATGAAAAGTACTGTAAGTGTGAATTTTATACCCAGTAAAAACATTCTTCAATTAAAGTGAAATGAAAGGCATTGCTAAGTGTAGGAAACCAGAGAACTTTGTTCCTAGAAGATTTGCTCTAAAGGAAATGCTATAGGAAGTTCTGGCAGCTGAAAGAAAATAATGCCAGAGGGAAACCTGTTCCAGGTTTTTGCCGAAAGTGGCAGATCTCTAGAAAACATAAAATATTATCCATCTTAAATTTTATAAAATATTTATGACTATTGGCAGCAAAATAAATACATTCATATATATATATATATAGGTACATATATTCAGAAATAATTGACATTTTAATGTATTTAGATATGATCTATACAGCAACTGTAAAATAAAAATTGGCTGATGTGTGGTGGTGAGGAAATAGATCCAAAGAGTTGCAAGCCTTTAAAATTTTACTTGAGATAATAAAATACTAACTGTAAGACCATAGAAAATATGAACTATGGATTTTTAAAATTAATTTTTATCATTACACTGGAATATGGTTTATATACAAAACTAATTTTTTTCAGATGAACAGCTTAGTGATTTATCAATTATGTACATTATTAAATATTCACCATAAGTGTAGTTACCATCTGTCAATATACAAAGATATTGCAGTGTAATGAGCTATATTCCCTGCTATACTTGCGTCATGTGACTAAATTATTTTATAACTTGAAGTTTGTGGATATTTATCCTCTCCACCTATTGTACCTGTACCCCCCAATTATGGTAACCAACTGCTTGTTCTTTGTGTTTATGAGTCTATATCTGTTTTGTTTGTTGGCTTGTTTATTTGTGTTGTTTCTCAGATTCCATATATAAGTGAAATCATATGGTATTCCTCTTTCTCTGACTGATTTCACTTAGCATAAAATGCTCTAGGTCTATCCATGTTCTTGCAAATGGCAAGATTTCTCTTTTCTTATGGTTGAATACACTTCCACTGTATTATTTACTACATCTTCTATTTTTATTCATCTACTGATGGGCACTTTGGTTGCCTCCATATCTTGGGTTTTGTAAGTAATGCTTCAATAAACATTGGGGTGCATATGTCTTTTTAAATTAATGATTTCGAGATATGTGCCTTCTAAATCCACTTTATTGAGTTTTTATCATAAATGAATGTTGAACTCTGTCAAAAGCTTTTTCAACATCTATTGAGATATCATATGGTTTTTACTCACCCCCTTTGTTAATGTGGTGTATCACATTGATTAATTTATAGATATTGAACCATCCTTGCATCCCTGTGATAAATCCCACTTGGTGGTGATGAATGATCTTTACAATGCATGTTTGAATTCAGTTTGCTAATATTTTGTTGGGGATTTTTGCGTGTATGGTCATCAGAGATATTGGTCTATATAATTTTCTTTTTTTATATTATCCTTGTCTGGTTTTTATACCACAGTGATGCTGCCCTCACAGACTGAATTTGGAAGCTTGCCTTCCTCTTCAATTGTTTGGAATAGTTTTGGTAGGAAAGGTATTAATTCTTCTTCAAATTTTTGGTAGAAGTCACCTGTGAAGCCACCTGATCCTGAGCTTTTTGCTGGAGTTTTTTAACTACCAGTTCAATTTCACTGCTAGTAATTGGTGTGTTCAAATTTTCTATTTCTTCCTGGTTCAGTCTTGGAATATTGCATGTTTCTAGGAACTTATCCATTTCTTCTAAGGTGTCCAATTGGTTGGCACATAATTTTTCATAATACACTCTTATAATTGTATTTCTCTGGTACCAGTTGTAACTTCTCTTTCATTTACAATTTTATTTGTTCTTTGTGTTTATTTGAATCCTCTGGTTTTTTCTTGATGAGTCTAGCTAAAGATTTATAAACTTTCTTATTTTTCAAAGAATTAGCTCTCAGTTTCATTGATCACTTGTATTTTTTTTTTAGTTTCTATTTCATTTATGTCTGCTCTTTGTTATTTCCTTTTTTCTACTAACTTTAGGCTTTGTTTTTCTTTTCCTAGCTCCTTTAAGTGTGGGATTAGATTGTTTATTAGAGATGTTTCTTGCTTCTTGAGGTAGGCCTATATTGCTCTGAATTTCCTTCTTAAGACTGCTGTTCCTGCATCTCAAAGATTTTAAACTGTTGCATTTCCATTTTCATTATTCTCCAAATATGTCTTGATTTCATTTTTTATTTCTTTAATGATCCACTGATTGTTCAGTAGCATACTGTTTAACCACCAGTTGTTTGTTTTTTTCATTTTTTTTCTTGTAATTGATTTCCAATTTCATACTGTTGTGATTAGAAAAGATGCTTGATATGATATCAGTCTTCTTAATACATATTGATACTTGCTTTGTGACTAAACATTGTCTATTCTGGAGAATGTTCCACATGCACTTGAAAAGAATGTGTATTCCAATGTTTTTGGATGCAACGTTCCATATATATCTGTTAATTCCATTTTTATTCTAAGGTGTCATTCAGATCCAGTGTTTCCAGGTTGATTACTGTATGGATGATCTATCCATTGATGTAAGTTGGGTGTTAAAGTCCCCTACTATTATTTTTTTATTGTCAGTCTCTCCCTTCATCTGTTAATATTTGCTTTATATATTTAGGTTGCTCCTCTGTTGGGTGCATAAATATTTACCATTGTTATATTTTTTTGCTTGATCGTGCCCTTAATCATTATTTAATGTCCTTCTTTGTTTCTTGTTACAGCCTTTGTTTTAGAGTCTATCTTGTCTGATATAAGTATCGCTACTCTGTCTTTTGTTAAATTCCTATTTGCATGTAATATATTTTCCATCCCTTTAGTTTCAGTCTGTGTGTGTCTTTACATCTAAAATGAATCTCTTGAGGCAGCAAATAGATGTTTTTTTTTTTAATCTATTCAGTCATCCTATGTCTTTTGATTGGAGTATTTAGTCCATTGACATTTAAAATAATTACTGATAAGGATGTTCTTACGTCGTTTTGATAAATGTTTCCTGGTTGTTTTTCTCTGATTCTTTCTCTTTCTTTGTTCTCCTCTCATACATTATGACTTTCTTTAGTGTTACAATTGGATTCCCTTCTCTTTGTTTTTTGTGTATCCATTGTAAATTTTGGCTTCTGGTTGCTATGGGGTTCTTATATGACATCACACATATAGAGCAATCTATGATTAAATTGATGGTCACTTAAGTTTGAATACAGTCTAACAACACTAAAGTTTTACTCTTTTTTTCTCCATATTTTACGTATATGATGCCTTAGTTTATGTTTTTTTTAATTTAGTAATTCCCTTAACTAATTTTAGATGTAAATGATTATACTACTGTTATCTTTTTGACCTTCATACTAGCTTTTAAGTGACTGACCTACTACCTCAGGTATATGTTTGCTTTTATCAGTGAAATTTTTGTTTTCATAGTTTTCATGTTTCTATTTAGAGTCTTTTCCTCTTAAAGAAGACCCTTTAACATTTCTTGGAAGGCCAATATAGTGGTAGTGCATTTTTTAACTGATATTTATCTGTGAAGATCTTTATGTCCCCTTCCATTCTGATTGAAAACCTTGCTGGGTAAAGCATTGATGGTTGGAGATTTTTCTCTTTGAGCACTGTGAATATATTATGCCACTCCTTTCTGACCTGTCAAGTTTCTTTTGAATAATCAGCTGATAGGCTTACAGGGTTTCTCTTGTAACTCATTGCTTTTCTCTTGATGCTTTTAAGATTCTCTCACTGTTTTTGATCTTTGACATTGTAATGATGATGTGTCTTGGTGTGGCTCTCCTTGGCTGTATCTTGTTTGGGGCTTTCTCTGCTTCCTGTACCTGGATGGCTGTTTCCTTCCCTAGGTTAGGGAAGTTTTCAGTATTATTTCTTCAAATACATTTTCTACTCCTTTTTTTCTTTCTTCTCCTTCTGGGACTCTTATATAATGCAAATATTTGGATATTTGACATTTTCCCAGAACTACTTTAACTTATCCTTATTTCCTTTTATTCTTTTTATTCTCTGCTGTTCAGCTTGAATGTTTTCCATTACATTCCAGATCACTGATCCATTCTTCTGCATCCTCTAATCTGCTGTTGATTCCCTCTAATGTGTTTTCATTTCACCTATTCTGTTTTCAACTGTGATTGGTTCAATTTTATATTTTCTATCTCTTTGTAGAGGTTCTAACTGAGTTCATACACTCTTCTCTAAAATCTGGTTATCTTTATAATCATTAATTTGAACTCTTTATATGGCAGATTTCTTCATTCTGTTTCATTTAGGTCTTTTTCTGAAGATTTTTCATGTTCTTTGTTTCAAGTGTATTCCTCTGTCTCCACATTTTTTTTTGACTTTTTTTTGCTTGATTCTGTGAATTAATAGAAGGGACTACCTCCCCAATCTTGGCGGACTGGCCTTGCGTAGGGAAGGGTAGACTGATTGTGCCTCATGTCTTGGCTGGCTGGCTGGAGGCCTAGTGTGTGTGAGCTGGGGTGTTCCAGTGTCAGGGCCCTCAGGGCGTTGTTGGGCTGGGGAGCAACCAGAGGGCTCAGTCAGAGGGGTTCCTGAGTGGGTCCTGATGAGCACTGCGATTCCTTCTTCCTAAAACTGGAAACAAGGCAACTGTTTCCACCTTCATACAAATATTTATAGTGGATTTACTTATAATCATCGAAAACTGGAAACAACCTAACTATACTTAATCTTAACCTAGTGGGTGGTTTAACTATAATGCATCCACAAGATTGAAAACAACATCACAACTAAAAGTAATGTTATTAATGCACACAACTTGAATGAATCCCAATGGCATTTTTCTACATGAAAAAAGCACAAAAGGACATCTGTGCTTTTATAGATACACATATGTATGTATATTATTTTCACAAGTGTAATAGTATACTACTTTCATAAATACTCTGTAATCGTCAAAATAGAAAGAATGCAGATCAAGGGTTGTCATGAACTTGGTGTGAAGGGAGTGTGATTATGAATTTACCACACAATGAAATTTGGGGGTCTATTGGAACTACTCTACATTGCAATTATAGTAGTTATTACATGTCAGTATGTGTTCACCAAAGCTTTCTACCAGAAGTTTCTGTCAGAGATGCAGCATAGTCATCAATGTGTGAAATGCAATGGTGAACATCACAATTATGAGCGAGGATTAGAAAGGATGGATGATGATTTAAGGTACTTTCTAAGGAGAGCTACCTAATGCTTTCAAGAACTAAAGACTGTATTTTCATTTTATTATTGTGTGATGGGTGTGTGTACACAGGGGCTTTCTATTAAATGAAAACTTAAGGAATAGACCCGTTCCCCATTTTTTTGTGGATTATTTCTATTTTCATATATCTGCACCTATCATGCCACATGTTAGAAAAAGATTACTTAGATATAAATATGGTAATGCTCTTGTCCACCAACACTGTGGAGTTTTTACATCAGGGTTATTTTGAAGAATCTTAAAAATGTTATTGGAGGGAAATAAAGGGAGTGTAAGCATGTAAGAGAACTTTATGGTAAGTAAATAAATGCTTTAAAAAGAAAGGTTTCCTGAGGGTCTTTAAAATGTAAATATCCCTTTTGAGACTCCAAGAAAGATATATATTATGGTGTTTAACTATATATAACCACAGTGATTAATTTCTCTATAAGGCATCTCTTAAGACTATAGTTATAAACATATGGTATTGAGAAAAGTTTGTGTAATAGAACACAGGAGATGTCTAGCTTGTCATCATTATGGAAAAAGAGACACAGCATTTTTAAACTCTGAAAAAAATTGATAAAGAAGTTATTAGAATAATATAGCCTTAGCTATACAAAAGGATCAACAGATGTGTAAAGTGAATATATATGCATATTAAGTTCCCCTAAATTATCAGTATCTTTATGAGAGAATGAGTGAGTTAATGTGTATGTCATCCAGCACCATATTTAGCATCTTTAGAAACAAACACTGGTTTTATCTTTTTTTTTTTTTTTTTGCTTTTTAAAGAAATTATTCTTATTTTCTGTCCCTCCTCTTTGAAGATGGAGCTCCATGCTCAGAATTAAGAGTGGCAAACCAACTTTTTTGGTCAGGTGTATCCAATAGAATTCCTGTTTAAGCATTTGAGAGAATGTCTCTGTATATGAGTATATAAGGTGTGGGTGAGTGTGTGGTGTGGGTATGTCTGTAGAAGCCTTTGAGAGAAAAAAATAAATGTTTAAACTCTAGATTCCACCATAAGAAAATATACTGACCATGAGATCCTATACCACAATCAGCATCTTTAGATTTACTAATTAAAACATTTTTAGCTTATTGAAAAAAATAGACCCTGTAAATCCGGGGAAGGGCAAAATACCTAGCTGAAACGGAAATCAGTCAAAGGGAGAAATAAAGTTTAAAACCCGTTTATTGCTTTCAAGCAGCCATCTGGACTCTTTCCTACTGCAGCAAGTGAAGATTCTCCCCAACCTCTCCACTCCAGATAAACCCTTGCTTGCCCAGGTAATTACCCACTGATATGGAGATGAACTACTTCTCCTCACCCCTTGGAAACACCTGCTGATAGATGAATTAAAGCCAGGCGAGAGATTCTGGAAATACTGCAATTTTACCCACAGACAAGCAAATCGATTTTTTGTTGCCCTTCATTGTGTGTATGTCTGTGTATTTTGTGCTGATTGTTGACAAATGCTAACAAATATTTTCATGCCACATTTTCAGGCCAAGATGTGTAGGCAGTGTCTTTCACAGTATTAGAGCAGAGCACATTTGCTAATGCATATAAAATATTCTCACACTGCAATCACTTTTTTTGTTGTTGCCACTCTTACTAGTCCTGTAATACTGTAGACTAATAAGTACTTTTCCCCACAGCCTGAATTCAGAAGGGGTAGCAATTTCCAGAACGGTCCCGATTATTCAGTTCTATTCTGATAAATCTGTTTGTAACCACCTGAAAACTCCTAATTCAGAGCTCTTCAGAGGGAATTTATCCAGACCTTTTGGGGTTGCTGCTTACATCAAGAAACTTTTTTTTTTCCAGCTTAAAACTGTAAAGACCTCTCAGAATATATTTTAATCAAAGGAAGAGGCCATGTCTGAAAAAAAAAGAATTTTAATAACTCACTAATACTGAAAATAACTGTGAACTTAGCTAATTCCACAGACACTTTCTCCTCATCCTATATATAATGTCTCCTTTGAAACAACAATATAATAAGAGATTGAAATGTGGCACCAGATCATTGTTGACAATTATCTTAGGTATTCGCTGATCCTCCTATTTATCCTGCCTATTCTACTATCTGTGTAAATTTTCCCTCTTTCTGTGTGTCCACATTTTCTGTGTTTTGGTAATGAAAATAGAAGTTGATTTTTGAAATCTAAACTGTTCTTGGATGAAGAATTACTGTCTATGAATGGATGGCCATTGTAATACACCAGAAATCTTATGTCTGCTCCTTGTTTGTATCTCTCTTATCCTGAAATGTATCCTTGAAGTAATCTCCTTAAATCAGACTCTAGACTTAGAAAGCTTTCAACATTCTCTCAAAATACCTACTCAAAACACGTCTCCTACATATTACTTACTTCTTTCTTTCCTTTCTCTCTTCTTTCACTATCCAATTCAATTCCTAAGGATACAAAAGTTGAATCAAAGAACTAGTTCCTTCAAGAAATACTGGAATTCAATAATATTTTCATTCTGAAAAGTCTTTCTGTCAGGGTGCTAGTTCTAGAAACTAATTGTTTTGTTAAAGCTTACAGGTAAATTTTTGTTTAGAACAATGCACATTTAAAAAACAGGGCTATGTCATGCCTTTATAAGAGTCCTTAACAATTTATTTCCAGCTTTATGAAACTGAAACTCCACAAAGAGGTGTACAAATCTATTAACTTGTTTCTACTTGCAATACTATGCCTTTGGATCAATGGTTTAAAAATTCATAATTAGCTATTTCCCTAGAGCTCATACTCTACTTCTGAAGATGAAGAATTAAGAGAGATTTCAATACTACTCACTATTTCATTATGGCTGTTTTTCCTTTTTGGTGTGATATGATTTTAGTTATGTTTTTAGAATTATTATACCTGGTTTTACATATGCAAAATTTAATTTTGGAGCTTTGCTTAAGGGTAACTTTGAACCAATTTAAACATTCAATACAATTTAAATTCCTCACTGATTTTCCTACATAAAAGTGTGTTTTTGTTTAGCATCAAGAATTTTTATTGTTGCATGATTGCTCTCCGTTTTCCCTAACAAAAATTATTTTGTTTAGTTTCTTTCTTCACCTGATAATGAAGCAAATTAAGAATCCCAATATGTTAACATTCAGTGTAATTATGTTCCTAAATAACACTCTTCTGCATATTTAACATATAACAAGCTACAAATTCAGTTATATTTTGCCATATTAATATATTTAATTATTTGTGTCCAAAAAGATGCAACAAAAGATAATTGGAAGAAATAAATTTTAATGTATGCCAGATAAAGAATTTTAAGAAATCAACACATATGTGAAAACACATACATACACACAACCACAAATATTTGCCAGTATATTGCATCTATTGGTATAAGAAAATACATTCTTTCTGAAGAGATATGGGATATAAAATTGGTATATAAAATAAGAAATTTCATCTACTCATTTATCATTAATCAGACCAAAACATAGTTTAATAAAGTACAAACAAATTTTGTAGGAAATGAGAGTGTATTTGTTGGTGTTTGTGTTGATACTGTGAAAACTGGCACCTTTATTGAGTATATCTAGATAAAAGAGATATGGAGCTTATAGCTTATATGATTAAAAGAATATGGAATAATGAAGCAATACATTTTATTCCCTGATGACTAGTAAGTGATACAGGGCAGTCTTAGTACATTTTTGATATATTTGAAAGGTTACTTTAATAACTATCCTATCCAGTTTTCTTCCACCTTTTCCATGCTGCCTACTTGAGGCTTTCTTGTCTTTATTCAAAGTGATTACTGCTTAGGATCTTTTACACGCCTTAAACTTGGGATGCATCTGTTTTGAGTTTTATTTCTTTTCTCATACTTGCTGCATCGTGTATATTGTGCTGTATATGCTTCTGTTGGGTGTATACTGTTGTCTGGTGTATACCGTGATAGAGTGTAGTAGAATCTGAATTCGTTGGACTGGACTGCTCTTTCAAATTTGTTGCTCATAGCTATGTGATTTAGGGCAAATCTAGATGCAGCAGTTTTCACAGGTTTTAATTTAAGACTAACACATTCCATACCCCAGTATCAAACTTTAAGCTTTTGCTTCCCTTGGTTTTTTTTTTTTTTTTTTTTACATTGATGGTGATGGTCTGTTTAACGGTAAGTGTCCAGGGTTAGAGTTGGAGTTAGGTTTTTGGTAAGGTCTATGGGGGGAGATAGGGTGATGTTTACAGTTAGGGTCACAGTTTAATGTTAGGGTAATGAAAGACTGATGTTTTGAGTTATGGTGAGGTGTGGGTGATGTTGATGATGAGGGTGAAGGGTTATGGTAAGTGTCCAGAGTTGGGGTTAAGTTTAATTTTTTTTTAATATAATTTATTTTATGATCATTAATTTACAATTACATGTGCAATATTACGATTATTAAACTACCCCTTCATCAGGTCCCCCCCCACCAACCCCATTACAGTCACTGTCCATCAGCGTAGTGAGATGCTATAGAATCACTACTTGTCTTCTCTGAGTTGTACTGCCCTCACCGTGCCCCCCTAACATTACATCTGCTAATCGTAATGCCCCTTTTTCCCTCTTATCCCTCCCTTCCCGCCCATTTTCGCCAGTCCCTTTCCCTTTGGTAACTATTAGTCCGTTCTTGGGTTCTGTGAGTCTGCTGCTGTTTTGTTCCTTCAGTTTTTTTCTTTGTTCTTATACTCCACAGATGAGTGAAATCATTTGATACTTGTCTTTTTCGGCTTGGCTTATTTCACTGAGCATAATACCCTCTAGCTCCATCCATGTTGTTGCAAATGGTAGGACTTGCCTTCCTCTTATGGCTGAATAATATTCCATTGTGTATATGTACCACATCTTCTTTATCCATTCATCTACTGATGGACACTTAGGTTGCTTCCATTTCTTGGCTATTGTAAATAGTGCTGCGGTAAACATAGGGGTGCATCTGTCTTTTTCAAATTGGGCTGCTGCATTCTTAGGGTAAATTCCTAGGAGTGGAATTCTTGGGTCAAATGGTATTTCTATTTTGAGTTTTTTGAGGAACCTCCATACTGCTTTCCACAATGGTTGAACTAATTTGCAGTCCCACCAGCAGTGTAGGAGGGTTCCCTTTTCTCCACATCCTCGCCAACATTTGTTGTTGTTTGTGTTTTGGATGTTGGCCATCCTCACTGGTGTGAGGTGATATCTCATTGTGGTTTTAATCTGCATTTCTCTGATGATTAGCGATGTGGAGCATCTTTTCATGTGCCTGTTGGCCATCTGAATTTCTTCTTTGGAGAAGTGTCTATTCATGTCCTCGCCCATTTCTTAATTGGATTATTTGCTTCCTGTTTGTTAAAGTGCATGAGTTCTTTATATATTTTGGATGTCAAACATTTATCAGATACGTTTTTTATGAATATATTCTCCCATATTGTAGGATGTCTTTTTGTTCTACTGATGGTGTCCTTTGCTGTACAGAAGCTTTTCAGCTTGATATAGTCCCACTTGTTCATTTTTGCTTTTGTTTCCCTTGCCCGGGGAGATATGTTCATGAAGAAGTTGCTCATGTTTATGTCCAAGAGATTTTTGCCTATGTTTTTTTCTAAGAGTTTTATGGTTTCATGACTTACATTCAGGTCTTTGATCCACCTTGAGTTTACCTTTGTGTATGGGGCTAGACAGTAGTCCAGTTTCATTCTCTTACATGTAGCTGTCCAGTTTTTCCAACACCAGCTGCTGAAGAGGCTGTCATCTCCCCATTATATATCCAAGGCACTTTTATCAAATATTAATTGACTGTATATGTTTGGGTTAATGTTTGGATTTTCTATTCTGTTCCACTGGTCTGTGGTCTGTTTTTGTGCCAATACCAAATTGTCTTGATTACTGTGGCTTTGTAGTAGAGCTTGAAGTCAGGGAGTGTAATTCCCCCTGTTTTATTCCTCCTTCTCAGGATTGCTTTGGCTATTCGGGGTCTTTTGTGGTTCCATATGAATTTTAGAATTATTTGTTCCAGTTCATTGAAGAAAGCTGGTGGTATTTTGATAGGGATTGCATTGAATCTGTAGATTGCTTTAGGTAGTATAGCCATTTTGACAATATTGATTCTTCCTAGCCAAGAGCATGGGATAAATTTCCATTTGTTAGAGTCCTCTTTAATTTCTCTTAGGTGTGTCTTGTAGTTTTCAGAGTACAGGTCTTTCACTTCCTTCGTTAGGTTTATTCCTAGGTATTTTATTCTTTTTGATGCAATTGTGAATGGTATTGTTTTTCTGATGTCTCTTTCTGTTAGTTCATCATTAGTGTATAGGAAAGCAACAGATTTCTGTGTGTTAATTTTGTATCCTGCAACATTGCTGAATTCAGGTATTAGTTCTAGTAGTTTTGGAATGGAATCTTTAGGGTTTTATATGTACAGTATCATCTCATCTGCAAATAGTGACAATTTGACTTTTCTTTACCAATCTGGATGCCTTGTATGTCTTTGTTTTGTCTGATTGCTGTGGCTAGGACCTCCAGTACTATGTTGAATAACAGTGGAGAGAGTGGGCATCCTTGTCTTGTTCCCGATCTTAGATGAAAAGCTTTCAGCGTCTCGCCGTTAAGTATGATGTTAGCTGTGGGTTTGTCATATATAGCCTTTATGATGTTGAGGTACTTGCCGTCTATACCCATTTTGTTGAGAGTTTTAATCAGGAATGGATGCTGAATTTTGTCAAATGCTTTTTCAGCATCTATGGAGATGATCATGTGGTTTTTGTTCTTCTTTTTGTTGATGTGGTGGATGATGTTGATGGATTTTCGAATGTTGTACCATCCTTGCATCCCTGGATGAATCCCACTTGATCATGGTGTATGATCCTCTTGATGTATTTTTGAATTCGGTTTGCTAATATTTTGTTGAGTATTTTTGCATCTACGTTCATCAGGGATATTGGTCTGTAATTTTCTTTTTTGGTGAGGTCTTTGCCCGGTTTTGGTATTAGAGTGATGCTGGCTTCATAGAATGAGTTTGGAAGTATTCCCTCCTCTTCTATTTTTTGGAAAACTTTAAGGAGAATCGGTGTTATTTCTTCTCTATATGTCTGGTAGAATTCAGAGGTGAATCCATCAGGCCCAGGGGGTTTGTTCTTGGGTAGTTTTTTGATTACCAATTCGATTTCGTCACTGGTCATTGGTCTGTTTAGTTTTTCTGTTTCTTGCTTGGTCAGTCTTGGAATGTTGTATTTTTCTAAGAAGTTGTCCATTTTTTCTATGTTTTCCAGCTTGTTAGCATATATATTCTCATAATATTGTCTTATGATTCTTTGTATTTCTGTGGGGTCCGTCGTGATTTTTCCTTTCTCATTTCTGATTGTGTTTATGTGTGTAGATTCTCTTTTTCTCTTAATGAGTCTGGCTAGGGGTTTATGTATTTTGTTTATTTTTTCAAAGAACCAGCTCTTGGTTTTATTGATTTTTTCTATTGTTTTATTCCTCTCAATTTTATTTATTTCTTCTCTAATCTTTATTATGTCCCTCCTTCTGGTGACTTTGGGTCTCATTTGTTCTTCCTTTTCCAATTTCAGTAATTGTGTCTTTAGACTATTCATTTGGGAATGTTCTTCCTTCTTTAAATAGGCCTGGATTGCAATATACTTTCCTCTTAGAACTGCCTTTGCTGCGTCCCACAGAAGTTGTGGCTTTGTGTTGTTGTTGTCATTAGTCTCCATATATTCTTTGATTTCTGTTTTGATTTGGTCGTTAACCCATTGATTAATTAGGAGAGTGTTGTTAAGTCTCCATGTATTTGTGAGCCTTTTGATTTCTTTCTAAAATTTATTTCTAGTTTTATACCTTGGTGATCTGAGAAGTTGGTTGGTAGGATTTCAATATTTTTGAAATTACTGAGGTACTTTTTGTGGCCTAGTGTGTGGTGTTTTCTGGAAAATGTTCCATGTGCACTTGAGAAGAATGTGTATCCTGTTGCTTTTGGGTGTAGAGTTCTGTAGATGTCTGTTAGGTCCATCTGTTCTAGTGTGTTGTTCAGTGCCTCTGTGTCTTTACTTATTTTCTGTCTGGTTGATCTGTCCTCTGGAGTGAGTGGTGTGTTGAAGTCTCCTAAGATGAATGCATTGCTGTCTATTACCTCCTTTGATTCTGTTAGTATTTGTGTCACATATGCTGGCGCTCCTGTGTTGGGTGCATATATATTTATAATGGTTATATCTTCTTGTTGGACTGACCCCTTTATCATTATGTAATGTCCTTCTTTATCTTTTGCTACTTTCTTCGTTTTGAAGTCTATTTTGTCTGATACAAGTACTGCAACACCTGCTTTTTTCTCTTTGTTGTTTGCATGAAATATCTTTTTCCATCCCTTCACTTTTAGTCTGTGTATATCTTTGGATTTGAGGTGAGTTTCTTGTCGGCAGCATATAGATGGGTCTTGCTTTTTTATCCATTCTGTTACTCTGTGTCTTTTGAATGGTGCATTCAGTCCATTTACATTTAGGGTGATTATTGATAGGTATGTACTTATTGCCATTGCTGGCTTTAGATTCGTGGTACCAAGGTTTCAAGGTTTGCTTCTTTACTATCTAACAATCTAACTTAACTTTCTTGTTAAGTTATTGTAAACAGTCTGATGTTTCTTTCTTTCTCTCCCTTCTTATTCCTCCTCCTCCATTCTTTCTATAATAGGTGTTTTATTCTTTGCCTTTAGTTAGTATTTGGATGGTCTGCTTTCTTTGCTATGATTTTATTTTCTCTGGTGACATCTTTTTAGCCTTAGGTGTGCTTCCATCTAGAGCAGTCCATTTAAGATATCCTGTAGTGGTGGTTTATGAGAGGCAAACTCTCTTAACTTTCGTTTGTCTGGAAATTGTTTAATCCCTCCATCATATTTAAATGATAATCGTGCTGGATACAATATTCTTGGTTCGAGGCCCTTCTGTTTCATTAACGTTAAATATATCATGCCATTCTCTTCTGGCCTGTAAGGTTTCTGTTGAGAAGTCTGATGATAGTCTGATGGGTTTTCCTTTGTAGGTGATCTTTTTTCTCTCTCTAGCTGCCTTTAATACCCTGTCTTTATCTTTGATCTTTGCCATCTTAATTATTATGTGTCTTGGTGTTGTCTTCCTTGGGTCCCTTGTGTTTGGAGATCTATGAGCTTCGGTGGACTGCGAGACTACTTCCTTCCCCAGCGAGGGAAAGTTTTCAGCAATTATTTCTTCAAAGACACTTTCTATCCCTTTTTCTCTCTCTTCTTCCTCTGGTACTCCTATAATGCGAATATTGTTCCGTTTGGATTGGTCACACAGTTCTCTTAATATTCTTTCATTCCTAGAAATCCTTTTATCTCTCTCTGCCTCAGCTGCTCTGTACTCCTGTTCTCTGTTTTCTATTCCATTAACAGTCTCTCGCATCTCATCCATTCTGCTGTTAAGCCCGTCGATCGCTTGTCTGATTTCTGTATTGTCTTTCCTCAGTTCCCTCACTTCCTCCCTCAGCTCTTGCACATTTCTCTGTAGGTCCATCAGCATGGTTATGACTTTTATTCTGATTTCTTTTTCAGGGAGGCTGTGCATTTCCATCCCTTCAGACTCCCTCTCTGGGGTTGTCTGGTTGATTTTGGTCTGAACCATATTCCTCTGTCTTTTCATGGCTATATAATTGGTCACTGATAGTTGCCACGTAGGTCAGCTGGGCTCTTTAAGACTTTAAAAAGAGAAGAAAAAAAGAGAAAAAAAAAGAAAAAAAGAAGAAAGAAAAAAGAAAGAAAAAAAGAAAAAGGAAAGAACAGGAAAAACAAAAACAAAAACAAAAACAAAAATGCCCACCGGACGTAGATTCTGTGGGAATGCTCTGGTTGCGCTATTGCCCCACTATTCCACAGCTGTGACTGTGCCGCTCCGCAGGGCCCTTTATCGCTCTGGCAGGGGTGGGAACGAGTAGGAGGCTGTTGATCTCAGTGAGAAGTGTTAAGTATGGCTACGCTTCCTCAGTCGCCAGCTAAGGCGTCTGAAACTCCCCAGGACTCCCGGCCTGCTGGGCTGAGTGTGCTGGGGCGATCCGGCTCCTCCGCTGGGCTCCTGTCTCTTTAAGACCACTGAAGAAAACGCGCGCTTTTTTTTTTTCCTTCCGGGAGCCAGCTGCAAGCACCCTGGCGCGTTCCCCGCTCAGATCCTGCCCCTGTGTCTCTCCAATCTGCGCTGCACTGCGCAATGTGGGTCAGCGCTCCCCGCGCAGATCACCGGGGCTGGCTACTTCGCGGGGTGTACTTCCACTCCCTCCCGGCTCTGACTCCTCTCCTCCCGCCGGTGCGCTGGGGTTGGGGAGGGCTCGGGTCCCGCCAGGTCGCGGCTCCGTATCTTACCCGCCTCTTGGGGTGCCGAGTCCTCTCGGGTGTAGCTGCACGCTGTGCGCTTTCCTGTGTATTTTCGTCTCTCTTTTAGGAATAGATGTATTTTCTGTGTTTTCGTAGATAAATATAGTGTTGGGAGGAGATTTCTGCCGCCCTGCTCACACCGCCATCTTCCTGGAAGTCGCTTCCCTTGGTTTTAATTGTTATCCTTTGTCACAGATTTCTGGAGTCTGGTTTACTCCATTTTATTTGAATTAGTTTCGTTCTCAAGATAACTTTTAAACGTACTGGACTATATATGTATTTATCATTGGCCAACCTCTATTGCAAAGTCAATTTTCATTGGTTATAATATATTTTTCAATCTCCAGGTTCACAATAATCAACCATATGTTAGCCTAGTTTATGCCAAAATTATATAAATCATTTTAACCAAGGGGATACTCATTTGACCTAGGATTAAATTTCTCTAGAAGAGTTCTCATTTGCCCCACTTAAATTCTCTCTGTGCATTACCTCTTACAATCTAATGAAA